>JAVTVY010031161.1:0-12489 GCA_036873755.1 Hanleya hanleyi
TTTTACACCGCAGTTAAAACTTTACACCGCAGTTAAACCTTTTTCGCCGCGGTGGAAACTTTTACACCGCGGTTAAAACTTTTACACCGCGGTTAAAACTTTTTCACCGCCGTTAAAACTTTTACACCGCAGTTAAAACTTTACACCGCAGTTAAAACTTTTTCGCCGCGGTGGAAACTTTTACACCGCGGATAACATTTTTACACCGCGGTGGAAACTTTTACACCGCGGTGGAAACTTTGTCACCGCGGTTAAAACTTTTACACCGCGGTGGAAACTTTAACACCGCGGTGGAAATTTTTTCACCGCGGTGGAAACTTTTACACCGCGGTGGAAACTTTTTCACCGCGGTCAAAACTTTAACACCGCGGTGGAAATTTTTTCACCGCGGTTAAAATTTTTACAACGCGGTTAAAACTTTTACAACGCGGTTAAAACTTTTACACCGCGGTTAAAAGTTTCACACCGCGGTGGAAACTTTTACACCGCGGTAGAAACCCCGCCGCAGTTGAGCTTTACCGCGGTTCGCCACACGCCGCGGTTAAAACTTTTACACCGCGGTGGAAACTTTTACACCGCGGTTGAAACTTTTACACCGCGGTGGAAACTTTTTCACCGCGGTTAAAACTTTTACACCGCGGTTAAAACTTTTCCACCGCGGTTAAAACTTTTCCACCGCGGTTAAAACTTTTACACCGCGGTTAAAACTTTTACACCGCGGTGGAAACTTTTACACCGCGGTTAAAACTTTTCCACCGCGGTTAAAACTTTTCCACCGCGGTGGAAACTTTTTCACCGCGGTGGAAACTTTTACACCGCGGTTAAAACTTTTACACCGCGGTGGAAACTTTTACACCGCGGTTAAAACTTTTCCACCGCGGTTAAAACTTTTACACCGCGGTGGAAACTTTTACACCGCGGTTAAAACTTTTACACCGCGGTGGAAACTTTTACACCGCGGTGGAAACTTTTACACCGCGGTTGAAACTTTTCCACCGCGGTTAAAACTTTTACACCGCGGTGGAAACTTTTACACCGCGGTTAAAACTTTTACACCGCGGTTGAAACTTTTACACCGCGGTTGAAACTTTTACACCGCGGTGGAAACTTTTACACCGCGGTTAAAACTTTTACACCGCGGTTAAAACTTTTACACCGCGGTGGAAACTTTTACACCGCGGTTAAAACTTTTCCACCGCGGTTAAAACTTTTACACCGCGGTGGAAACTTTTACACCGCGGTTAAAACTTTTACACCGCGGTTGAAACTTTTACACCGCGGTGGAAACTTTTACACCGCGGTTAAAACTTTTACACCGCGGTTAAAACTTTTCCACCGCGGTTAAAACTTTTACACCGCGGTGGAAACTTTTACACCGCGGTGAGATCTTTTCCCTCAATTTCTCCCTCGGATGAAGATTGCCAAATTTCGCGAAATGTTGAGAGAAAACACAGGAAAGTCAGAAAACACGAATATATTTCCCACCGCGGTGGAAATTATTCCCACCGCGGTGAAAAGTACTTCTCACCGCGGTGAAAAGTACTTCTCACCGCGGTGAAAAGTGTTTCTCACCGCGGTGGAAAGTATTTCCCACCGCGGTGGAAAGTATTTCTCACCGCGGTGGAAAGTATTTTTCACCGCGGTGGAAAGTATTTCCCACCGCGGTGGAAAGTATTTCTCACCGCGGTGGAAAGTATTTCCCACCGCGGTGGAAAGTACTTTTCACCGCGGTGATAAATATTTCCCACCGCGGTGGAAAGTATTTCCCACCGCGGTGGAAAGTATTTCACCGCGGTGGAAAGTATTTCACCGCGGTGGAAAGTATTTCACAATTTTTTTCATTTTGCGATGTTTTCGAAAGAAAACGCAGAAAATTCGAACAAGAACTCTGAAAAGTCGAAGAAAACACAAAAAAGTCGAAAGAAAACACGGAAAAGTCGAAGGAAAACACGAAAAAGTTAGAGAAAAACACCTAAAAGGTAAAAAACATGAATGTCCCCTACGGGCCACCGTAATTTGGTAATGTCTTACGGAAGAACTTGATGCTAAATGTCACATACCTCACATACAGACATGTATCCACAAGGGATTTCTCGACTCTCTATACTACAATCCCTCATCAGGACCTTATTACCCGTCTTAGTTCATTAAAAGTATCGATGTTCAAGAAAACTGATCGCCGATGTATTGATGTCTGAAGCCGTAAAGCATTCTTTAGCTCTACTGCAAACAAGGGATATCATTCATGGGATGTTTCTATGATAAAAGAGTTTCTCGAATTTCTCATTAATAATATCTTTGTGAAGTTTGGCAATACAATATATCAACGGCATATAGTTATCACAATGGGTACTAATTATGCACCCATTTTGGCTCACCTATATATGTTCTCTTATGAATGCGACTATATTCAAAGCTCGTTCCTTCTCATTCACCAAACGATAAATATACGATCTTCTTGCTGTGGATAATCGCTATATAAATGACGCAGTGCAGGATATATATCCACCTTCACTGGATTTGAAGGAAACTAGAGATGGCCCTTGTGGCACATCTTATTTAGACCTACATCTTTATAAAAATGAAGCGCTGACTTTACCATAAAAAAGATGATTACAATTTTGACATCGTAAACTATCCCTATCTGGGCAGTGATATACGAGAGGGGCCTGCATGTGGCGTATACATATCTCGCCTAGTAGCGTTGGCTAGATCATGTGTTAAATGTGACGATTTTAATCAACGTCACAAAACATTGTTGCAGAAACTGATAAAACAGAGCTATATCATCAAGCGCCTTCACTCGAAGTTTTTCAAATTTGGCGATACATATCGCATGCTGACAACAAAATACGACCGTAGCGTGCAAGATCTATGGCGGTACGTTTCGTAACTTGAATTGTGTCCAATTCCTCTTAACCCGGGGCTAGGGGCTGTACGAACCTATGTATTTCAAGATCCTTATAGTGTTCATATTAACATCACAATCAAAGCGTGACTGAGATATATCATACTCTAGATAACAACTTTACAACCTATATCATATGGATTAAGAATGCTGATCAGCGATACGAATTGTAGGAAATTAGCCTAGTTTTATGTATACTATGATTTTTTTAATTTGGTGCTAATGATATTATATGAATTGGGTTTTTGGATTATGGACGCGGAAATTCTTTAATGGACGACGGCTGAATATTGAATGACGGACTAGACCCGTATATTAATATAATATACTTGTGCGTGGATGATACGGTACTATACAGCTTGAAAAAGTCGGCGTCTCTTAACAAGATCGAGCGGGGGTAGACAAACTTTTCACCGTAATTCTGGAACAGTTACGATGGAAAAGAGATGAATTTGTTTTAAAGATCTGGATTTTACCATTGCACTTTTATTTGTACGCGTTTCTAGAAAAGTCCCAGACATCAATCTCATACATTACATGTAGATTCTTTCAGTGAAATCAGCCACAAAATCAGCTGAAGAAAACCTTTCGACGAGATTTCTCCAGTGCAGCAAAGTAATATACGTTTTCATTGGCAAGAAGACATTTGAACAGTACTGGAATAACGGAAAATATGTTGGTGCCTCTCCCGGCCCCCTTCTTCTAGGTTTTGGCAAATATCACCCTACTGAATCGACAAGTATGATTGTAGGTGAATGCACCAGTCCATGTGTCATGCGACCATGAACTGTAGATTGGATCACTTCACATTGAAGCCGGATAACAGCTGCAATGTTATAATGAGGCAACATATGATTGTATATCAGATATGTCGACAGTCCATGGTAGCTACCATTTGTCTTGGCAACAGTCCATTTGGCGAATCATTGGCCAAGGTTACACGGTTCACGTCAGTTCGGACTGACCGTATTTTGACCTACCATGGACTGTCGATCGGTCCGATGATGATACCATGGACTGTCGTAATATCAGACAGACAGAGAGTAAACTATTAACATTTCATATTCCTCTTAAACACACACAAGTGAAAGGAATCGAGAGATGAATGAGTCAGTAAGTTCCCACGTGTTCATTTTGTGCTCATTTTCTCACACTATAATTCGATGCTAATACCTATCATGGACTGTCCACCAACACCTAAAAACACCTCTCGCCGCAAAAATGTTTAAAATTTTTGTTAACTTGGATTAGTAATAACCCTACATTTGGTGACAATATAGTACGATATCTCTACATCAAAACATTTTCGACTGTGTTCACTGTCGTCTGGTCAGACACACGCCCACGCTTGATAACGAAAGCACCGAAAAACCTACCATTGACTGATTTGACACGTGACCGGCGGTGTTTACTTACAATCATACTTGTCGATTCAGTAGGGTGAATATGCGATCGAGTTGATCCTCTGTTTGGCTCCTATTGTAAACAAAGACTAAATTTACTGCAGTCGCTGTAATGTAATATAATTATGCAAAATTCAAATGGAATATGCCGAGGTTAAAGAAATGTATATTTATTCTGAACCATAGATAGGCCAGTAAAGTATGCTTTTTCAGACCATTCAGCAATTACGCCATGGCCCCTTGCAAACGCACGTTCTTCAGGCCAGCCGTTGTAGATCCACGTTTCCTAGCGAACGCCTGCAGATGCACGTTTCCGAATGCCATCGCCTGCAGACGCGCCTCAAAGGATCGTCTGCGGACTCACGTTCACCGAGCGAATGCCTTCAGACGGACATTCCCCAAGCGAACGCCTAAAGATTCACTTTCCACTGAGCGAACTGCTGCAGACCAACGTTCTCCGAGCACACCCGCTTCAGACGCACGTTCTCCGAGCACACCCGCTTCAGCCGCACGTTCCTCGAGCGCATCTCCTTCAGGCGCACGTTCCCCGAGCGCATCCCCTTCAGGCGCACGTTCCCCGAGTAGACCCCATAGACCGTTCAAGCCAATCCAACACATGCAATTCTTACACACGTTGCAACATCCCAACAGCGTATGCTTCGTTTCAGAGGCCCATTTCACTCAACCCCGCCCACAGTAGCAGAAGATGACGTGGCTGTGACGTTCCTACGCACGCGCTTCTCAGTTTATCTCACTCCCTAGGGTTTGCACATGGGCGAACTACTTTTCTTATGCTTACTCACACCAACTGGGAAAATGAACATTCGTTTTATCGCTATAACAAAAATGCGCAAAGTAATGGGAACATCCGCTATAATACCGCAACCTGTAACCATCTGGGTCATCCATACGCGGAAGGACTGACCCTGGGAGCGTGCGTATCTATTTTTAGCCTACTTTCAGCAACTATTAGGGAATTCCCCGAAATCAACACCACGTGATGTCGTCAGCCAATCAGCTGAACTCAACGTAACTCGCCATTTGCGAGTCATGTGCTCTCCCACTTGTTCAAAATTACAGATCTACAACACCTCTTAAATGATACCTAAGTTATTCATGTCTGTATCTTTTGTAAGCTCAGACAATACATATTTCAGAAGTAGTATGTAAGGCATGTAATTTTTCAGATTTCTCGAGTCTGTTCTCCGCCGGATGAAGACCGGACAGTATACGGTAAAGTATTCGCAAGCCATCTTATGGATGGCCAAGTGTACGCAAATGTATGATACCGATATAAATATGTTATGATGTCATTTCCGGTGATGTGCGCCGGTCGGGAATCCCGTCTGAAAACAAGTGCGGTGGTTGCACACTTCGTAAAACTCACCGCTTCTGTGTTCTATCGTCCGTCCTGTACAGGGTCGTCCGCCACCACGGGCTCGTCGGAAGATATCCCTGGTTCGAACTTCGTACTGGTCGCCACCTTGGGGTGCCCACTCACTCCAAACGGAAAAGGCACAATCAACCGGCCCTTCGTCGATATATGCGGAACATAGGCTTGCACCAGCAAGGAAGACTACTAATGAAAACATCCAGGAACGTCTGTCGATTGACTTTAGGTTGTGTTAGGATTCCTCTTTCTTTCTCCACTCTTTTAGTCTCGACCATGATTGCGTCTTTCTTTATATTCCCTTTCAATAACACGGTATCCCGGAATCGCTCAGACCTTAGCCCTGAACTCGTCATAACGTAGATTTAGGTCACGTGAAATCTATCATACTTACGTGTCAATGTCAATGCAGTAAACATCCTCAAACAAAAGATCCGGTTGGGACCCTCCTAATTGGTTGAACCAATCAGATTCAAGGTACTCATATCGGAGTAAATAAAGTTTCCGGCTCTGGTTTCAATGAAGCAACGAGTCAGGCTGGTCACCGTGACATTTGTTTTACTAGTACCACATATACAAGTCCCAGTAGTTGATGACCGCTCATGTACTCTCACATGTACACAACTCACATACATGTATCCGGGTTGATTGCATAGTTTTTGATGCACGTAATATATCTATCAGACCGCAAATGCTTATGTCGCTGTTTATGCAGTTCTAGGGTCGGAACTGATTTGGGTAATCGGGCCGCCGATATTTGATCGGGTGCCCCGATTCAGGTTTGGGACCACTATCGCAACGAAATATGAACAGCCAGTGAGCCCAAATAATCCTGTAATCTTTCTGTCAGAATATCTACGTTTATTACCGTATCTCACAATTATACAGGTTAACGGTGGATGAGATGTACATTCCTAAGTTTCTAATGGGTAAAATTGATTACGCTTGATTCATCGCTGTCGGGGACCTGGTCATGTATTCCGAAGCACCATATCATTTGACAGGGATATCCGAATTGCCTTACTCAAATCCCGCCAATAACTGTGAGAAACCATTGCGGTCTGAAAGATATATCGCGGATGTATCGTGATATGCAAGTTGCGCGTTTTTGGGGAACAAACTATGCGATAAGGATATGCAATAATACCACACGCTCTGCTTTGAGTTAGAGGTTGTTTTGGAGTACGACGTCATAAGACAAGATAACCACTGGCCGTTCAGTTACCCTACTTTCACCTTGCGCAATATAATCAATCTAAGTAAGGGAGTGAGTAAAGAAAGAATAGCTTTATTACCGGCACTTATCAGAGCGCCTTCAAGGCACGAGAATCATAATTTAATAATAGCCTTGATTGATTATTAAAAACATGCTTCGTACATGTCGAAGAGATATGAGAAAGCAACATATTTTTATATATATTAGCTAATCAAAATTATTTAACATTTACAGTACAATGGAAAATATTTTGAAAATGTGTTTTTGAATTCTACAAAAGTATTTTGGGATTGAAAATTCATTCATCATGTCAGATAGGCATTTAAGGGGGTGAGATATGCAACTATATCTTTTTTCATAGAATCACAAGTGATCTGATTACTAAATAGGCAATACAGTTGATAGCCAATATCATATACCAAAATGTTCCCCAAACCTTGCTGAATGTGAACATGACACCTCTTTGAACAAACAATGTAAATTGGAGAATATAATTACAAAAACAATGGTTCTTGGGACTGCCAGCAGAAGTACATCAATATTAAACACACAATATTGAAAAGCAGTTAAGAAAATTCTGTATAGTATGTTCTGCAACAAAGACTATGTTAGATATGAAAAATGATTTGGGGAGTATTTTTAAATATGTTTTTTACTTCAGTGATTGTCTGCACCAGACATGTGGATCAAATCACAGATATGTGTCAATTGGCAATCAATTATGCAGCTTCTTTTAGAACCTGGCACAATCACAACAGGCTGTGAATGAATGGACCACAATAGGCAGTTGGGGATTGAATAGAAAGAATCCAGGGCATTTCCCTCACTGACTGCACAAACTGGTTTAGATGTATTAGCTTTCAGAAACTAACACAGGTTGGCGACAGAAGTGGCAAATCCGTCATGTAAGACACATACAATAGGTGACTACAAGTGGGGAACCATTCAACCAAGGAGTGAAAAGGGCCAAGTATATTGCACGCAAAGTGTTGCCGATTGAAGTTGTCTTAAATGACCGGTCTGCCACAGAAGTGTGACACACAGGTCTGTCTTGGATAGCTCTACACAGCCTTGGACTGTCCTTCATATTGGCTAACATGAATTATCATTGCCTTGGACAATTATTTCGACATAGTAAATGATAAAAAATCTTTTAAAAATACTTTTCGATGGAATTTTCTTTTCTGCCATAGTCTTTGTTGTAGCAGTGATTTCATACAATTTTTAGGACCATCTTTCAAGAGTGTGTGTTTATTCTTTATTGACTTCTGCTGGCAGTGCCGAGACGCTTTGTTTCTGTAATTATGTTCTCCAATTTACATTGTTTGTTCAAAGGGGTGTCATAGTCACATTCAGTCAGATTTGGGGAACATTTTGGTATATGATATTGGCCACGAACTGTATTGCCTATTTAGTAATCAGATCACTTGGGATTCTATGAAAAGAGGTATAGTTGCATATGTCACCCCCTTAAGGGGGTGAGGTATGCAACTATACCTTTTTTCATAGAATCACAGGTGAGCTGATTACTAATAGGCAATACAGTTGGTGGCCAATATCATATACCAAAATGTTCCCCAAACCTTGTTGAATGTGAATATGACACCCCTCTGAACGAACAATGTAAATTGGAGAACATAATTACATAAACAAAGCGTCTCAGCACTGCCAGCAGAAGTCAATAAAGAATAAACGCACACTCTTGAAAGATGGTCCTAAAAATTGTATGAAATCACTGCTACAACAAAGACTATGTAAGAAAAGAAAATTCCATCGACATAATTGTCCAAGGCAATGATAATTCGTGTCAGCCAATATGAAGGATAGTCCAAAGCTATGTAGAGCTATCCAAGACAGACCAGTGTGTCACACTCCTGTCACCAACCTGTTTTTTTTTTGAAAAGCTAAAACCTCTAAACCAGTTTGTGTAGTCAGTGAGGGAAATGCCCTGGATTCTTTCTATTCAATCCCCAACTGCCTATTGTCCATTCATTCACAGCCTGTTGCGATTCATCCTCGCTAAAACCAGGGGTATCTCTATCCTATAGATATAGCCCCTGATACGCTTGGGCAATGTATCACGATCAACGACATACAGCGGCATCCTGCACATATTGACCAATCAGATCACTTAAGCACCGCGACCATGGCGACCGTGACAACAGATTCGAAAACACCATAGCTTGTGCGATACCCAGTGGCAGAAGAACATGCACCTTTTCAACAACCATGAACATTAATAAATATAAGGAAACATAGTTTAAAACAAAATCTATTTGAAGAGAAAATAAACTCATTCATCTCCATTCATCTACCATCAAACATCCAACAAGCCAGGCAAATGTAGAAAACACCGAAGCTTTAATTGAATTGGGTTGAAACGCACGGATTTCTATAAAATTTCACTGGTCTATCCATTACTATTTTATTGTTATGCGTACTTGGATTACATATTTTACATTCGGTATCAGCGAATAGTTTAGCAGCGAAAGTAAAACCCAAACGTATTTTACCATCTGCGCAGTTTTTCTAGGTGACGTAACTGGAGTGTGGGTGGAACGCCCCTCACAGTAGCAAGGTATATGCCTTTAAGAGGTATATACCTGTCTGGCACCTTAGATGTGCCTTAATTATACCTTAATTTTAGAGTGTACCTTAACGATACCTTGTAGCCGAGTTGACTTATTGTACCTTCAATAGGTATATACCTCAACAGTACCTCTTGAGGTTCAGTAGGTGTGCCTTGAGAAGGTATATACCTGATCAGTACCTGGCAAAGTCTCTACCAGTACCTCCATGGTGCCTTATCTACTTAGCTTAATTTTCATCAAATTGAACTGTACCTTGATGGTACCTCTCAGACTTGGAATTTTATTCAAGCCAATGCCCTGTACCTTCTTGGTACCTTATGAACTTGGTTACTTTTACATCAACTAGGGGTGTACCTTGTTGGTACCTCCTAGACTTAGACATTTACTCTAGCCAAATATATGTACCGATACCTTCTTGTACCTTATCAACATGTTCATTTTCAACAAATTGGACGTGCGACGCATTTCTCAACATTAACATTTGTTCCACTGGACAGTATTGTACATTTTGACAGGTTCAAATCACAGTTTGCAAAGAAAACATGTGTAAACAGAGGTCAGTCTTTCGTGTAAGGATATTGTTTCTGCTTTTATATACCGGTAACCGTACCGAAAAACCTTTCATCCAGAATCATTTTTGTACCCAGACAGACCATTGTTCACCTATGTCTGGGGACACTTTCATGAAAGACGACTCATAAGAAGCACAGTTCCCTGGCTTGAGGGATACGTGGTGGTAGATGCCTAAGTATATATTTCAATAAATTATGATATTTTTGTTCTTTTTTTGTTGTTCTTTTTTTCAATTTTCCTGTGTCTCTCAGCTTTGACTCAAGTAAAGTCATTTTCATTTCTGTCAAGCAGGGCAAAATCTAAGAATCATAGTTTAAAAAAAAAATCGTACTTTGATTTCTATGAATTAAGAAGCAATTTTCATAACCACTAAATCGAGAGGGAGAGAGAAAACGATAACAAATCGATTGTGTTACTACAATGACGTCACTGGAGGATTTTCCTCCCTCTGAAAAGCCTAAGTTTAACACAGAAGTAAATGACAAAAAAACTTCCCGTAGAGAATAGTTTACCTCCCATTTTAACATATAATTTAAACAGATGAACTATCTTTTACTTCGCCAAGTTGTAGAAATTTATCTCTAGTATCAGTTGAGATTTTTATACGAAAAACCTGCTAGGCCTCAGTGGGTTGAAAAAAACCCTGTTGCGCAGGTGGCTGTTACGACAGCGTAATTGACAGAACAGCCGATCTTTTGTTTGGAGTCGATTTTGACTAGCCTGGTACCCTAAATTATTGTTACATTACTTACATATACAATTTTGCCAGGGAACCAGGCTACTTTTGCGTTTTGCTGTACCGGGGATTTTTGTGAAGTTTTAGTCTGAACGTGACACCCCGTTTAGCAGAAAAGTTTATATTCTTGTGTTCCAGTCAAATTCTTAATGTAAGGTCGTTGAGATGTAGAACTACAAGGCATATTGATACCGTAGACGACAAAAGTGAAGAAGAAAGAAATGTTGTTTGGACAACAACAACAACAACAACAACAACAAATTGAAAAACAACAACGCCGGAACTGGGAGCTGTGTACAACATGTAAGGGTGGGCGGTGGAAGACCAGGTATAATATTTCTCTAACGTATGGGTACGAACCATAATACGCACCATCCAGCTATTGGATGGATTTCAAGGCTTCCGCTCAACCGGCGCCTGCGCCTAGATACCGGAAACCAGTGCCGAAACAACAACATGAGCGAGCTGGGGAAGAGAGATACCGTTTGTTAATAATTTGCACGTGCAATAAAATTGAATTTGGAGAGGATATCAGCAGAGCTCACCGTGCAAAATACTGATTGATCGTTCGACACTGATATGGCGCTTGACAGTAGCCTACACTGGCTGCCAGTGTCTAAATATAGACTAAGCGTATGTCATTCCAGTCGTACATTATAATATGAAGCAGCATGGTGCTAGTACAGTGCAGGAGTATTGCAAGGCATCGAAGACTACGATCATACTTATGATATTAAGCACCATGGTGCTAGTACACTGCCACAATATAGCGAGGATATGTCATTGAAAACTTCACAATCATATTTATGAGATTAAGCACCATGGTGCTAGTACACTGACTCAATATAGCGAGGATATGTCATTGAAAACTTCACAATCATATTTATGAGATTAAGCACCATGGTGCTAGTACAACGCCAGAGTATAGCGAGGATATGTCATCGAAAAACTTCACAATCATATTTATGAGATTAAGCACCATGGTGCTAGTACACTGCCACAATATAGCGAGGATATGTCATTGAAAACTTCACAATCATATTTATGAGATTAAGCACCATGGTGCTAGTACACTGGCACAATATAGCGAGGATATGTCATTGAAAACTTCACAATCATATTTATGAGATTAAGCACCATGGTGCTAGTACAACGCCAGAGTATAGCGGGGATATGTCATTGAAAACTTCACAATCATATTTATGAGATTAAGCACCATGGTGCTAGTACACTGCCACAATATCGCGAGGATATGTCATTGAAAACTTCACAATCATATTTATGAGCTTAAGCACCATGGTGCTAGTACACTGCCACAACATAGCGAGGATATGTCACTGAAAAGTTCGCAATCATATTTATGAGATTAAGCACCATGGTGCTAGTACACTGCCACAGTATCGCGAGGATATGTCATTGAAAACTTCACAATCGTATTTATGAGATTAAGCACCATGGTGCTAGTACACTGCCACAATATAGCGAGGATATGTCATTGAAAACTTCACAAACATATTTATGAGATTAAGCACCATGGTGCTAGTACACTGCCACAATATAGCGAGGATATGTCATTGAAAACTTCACAATCATATTTATGAGATTAAGCACCATGGTGCTAGTACACTGCCACAATATAGTGAGGATATGTCATTGAAAACTTCACAATCAT
>JAVTVY010031162.1:0-13454 GCA_036873755.1 Hanleya hanleyi
CATCTGGATCAAGACTATTCAAAGCATTATACAGAACCAAACTATCTGCTTTCCTTGTATCCCAGATAATAAAATAGTCATTCACATAATTTTTAAAATATCCCAGTTTAGCGCGGCTTTAAAATAATCCTGAACATGAGATTGAAGACTTGATCTGTGTGACTTACCGATATCTTTGTAGGTATTCCAGATATCCCATATCTAAGGTCGCATAAATGGGAGCAAACTTGGTGCCCATGGCCGTTCTAATTTGTTGACGGTAATTTTGATCTTCGAATTGAAAGAAACTATTTTCCAGAATTAGCTGGATAGAGGAAAGGATAAATTCTCCATTAAAACAGGCAATTACACAACTCCTAAATGTGGAAACACGCGGTGTAAATGTTGTATATAAAATCTCATTTTTGGTAATTCTTTCACATGACTAGTATCAGGTGGCGCGTACAAACACAGCAGATGAATAGGCCCAGTCTTCGTTTCTTGCCCGTATCAAAACACATCGATACTTGTGCTGGGCATCTTGACATAAACTTTAAAATCTTCCTATTATTTAAGGTGTCTTTGGATGAAAATAAATTGAGCAAAATTAAAGAACTTCATTTCATAAAAAAAAACGCCCTGAACTCAATAAGGTCTGATACCTCCTCCCCCCTTTCCAAACATACACAACCCATAACATGTCGTCTTCTATAGAGTGAACACACCTTTAATAGCTTGCATAGAATTTGATTCACTTTTTCTTGTTCGGATTATCATAAAATTCGGTAATCCTTTATTTCGTCGTATAAGTTGGATAACCTTTTTGTTTTTCTGCCATGGAGAGAACAAGTATGGGCATTAAATCAATTAATTCCTTCTTAATATTATCCCTGTTTTATTGCCAGCAATTTTATTTTTTATTTTTACAGAGTTCAAAATAATAATAGCCATGCATGTGCGGGCAAGAAACAAAATTTTCATACGTTTCTGCCATTGTTCCTTAGGGGTTGTTTTTAATCTGATTCTTCAGTGTAATTATCATGTTTGCCTATTATTATATCTTGCGTATCGATATAATACTTCCGTTTTGTTTTGTACTGTTTTGCATATGTATATTATTGGTCACCAAAACCACCGTAACCAATTGCGAGTACACACATATGCAAAAAAAATGAGCCGAGATCGAATAGAATTTAACAACGTATTGAAAAAAACTGCTGAAATCAATGAAACTAGTTAGCAAAAAATTATCAGTTTGAGTTTGTCATGGCTTTCTTATAACATTTACCGCACACAAAAGCAGTTAACATTACGCCACCTTTCAGTTATTTTATCTCCAGATTATAGATGTCACACCAACAAATGATAGCCAATCGTTTACCAGAATCGAAATCTAACTTCGAGAAACTATCTGATTAAAAAGAAACGTGGACTTACGACAACTGTCTAGCTCATGCAAATAAATTGATTTTGGGTGTACTGTATGCATATATAGATTGCACCAGTGGTTCCTCAAAGTAATAGTGAGGTGGCTTAGCAAAAAGATCGTGACACGCTGGACCAAAGCACCAAACTTGGCACATCCATCACTTGAGGCATACAGAACAATATCAGAAGGGGTGCCCATTGCTCTGGGCCGTGTGACGCCCTCTGGCCCCCAAAAGGGCATCTAAGGGAAAATATTATCATTGAAAACATAGTTGACTTCCCAATAGCTTCATGATTTTCGTTATCCTTGAGGCCAGGAAGCTGAAACTTGCCACATTATATCTTTGGTTCCAGCGCTACAATAAAATGTAACAAAATTGAAGATGGCCTCTATGATGATGTCACAGTGACGTCATATTATAAAAATAAGCCATTTTATTGACGATTTTTCTGATCGATTTTTCAAATTTTGTATTTGTGCCATTTTCTTCGCTCAAATTGCCTTGTAAATCAGTAAATAATCATCTGATATAAAATAAAATATTATTATGCACTTTCACGAGACAAAATACACCAATTTGGAAGAAAATACGACAAAAACACAACTGCCGTCCATTTTGAATTTACCCATGATGCTCTTCTCCGAGAATTAAATGGCCCTGATATGATTTGCTATATGGACACAAGGTGCCAGCTCTCAACACTTCCGAGCATCAGAGAAAATTTTATTGGGAAGAGCGGAAGGGGGGGGGGGGAGGGAGGGGCTGAAGGTGAATCCAACAGTAACAATTGACGCAGGATCCTCCCTATTCAGTATCATTTTACTAGTGGGTGTGCCTGCAGAACCGGCATATAATTGGAGTAGTGCACGTGTCCTGAAACATGCACATGTAAATGTGTAAATATAATGGTATTGTCACCCAGTGGGAATAAGGTGTAGTTTCAGACCCCTCCCCCAATCTGCCCCTGAACCTGAAATCGTCCTAAGAACTCTCGGTCATGTCAATAGCGACGGATAGAAGTCAACGTGTTATTTTAATGTTAATTTCATGTTCCTGTCCCTCAATGGGCGTTAAATGCAATTTCCGATCCTTTTTCTGTGTCTATTCACTCTCTGAGATCCACATAATTTTCCTGAAAATGTTTGACAGGTTTTTGACCAAAAAAAACTCAATATTGCGGGCCTCTATTTTCACACTCGGTATTTCCACAGCTATCTTGACAAAGTTCCATGAACATTCGACGAAAGCTGTGTCCATTCAATGATAATATATAGACAAGTGCTACAACATGTTACTTGTATGTTGAGCGGGTGATTTGGTGGGTACAGGTTCCTGTTGCTTCAAAGCATTTTGCTGAGAAGCAACAGGAACTTGATAATGTGATGTCTAGCGCTGTAATATCACTTGTCTTTATTGCACCATGTAAGCGTCCTGTCTGTGTCTTGTGTACTGTCCTCAGTGTTTTATAGGGTGGACGGAGGGTGTCTGGTTCCATGCTGCTTCAAAGATTTCTTCTTTGAAGTAACAGGAACGCAATTTGGCTGGGTGGTGCTTGTAGTTGGTTCGACGCGATATAGCTGAGATATTGTTGAAAGCCACGCTAAATTCTATTCACTCACTCACCCTTACTTGTATGTTGCATGTTCTCGGTCTCCATTGGGCGTAAATGTTCTTTTGATTCCTTCTTGGTTTTAGACTCCCTTTAATTTTCTGGCCATACAGCTCTGTTAGCTACCCTGACGTAATTTGATGGCCTTCCAATAAAAAATCCCGGCCTACGACAGGCGTAAGATGCCCCTTTTGGGATTGTTCTTTTCAGTTTCACCCTCACTGACTCCAACACTCTTCAGATGAAGGTTCGTACCATTTCGTTCAATAATTTTGGCTTTTTTCGGCGGCCACAAATATACAAACAGAGACGTATAGAACTAAACACAAGTCCCCGGTCCATGTAACACTTGCTAATTCAGCTATTCTTCTCACGAACTTAAAAGTAGAAAGATTGAAATTGGAGCGATATGCAAGAAGTGGGGAAAATTGACGTCTGGCGACTAAAAAGCAACCATATAACAGGAAAGCTTCCCTTGGCACCTCACCTGCAGACCCGAGAATACGGTGGATTCTCGGTCGTAGCCTTAGTATCTCAGCCGTGCTTTTATTGCAGCTGTTAATATGCATGGATACTATGAAGTATCCCCACGGTCCCTAGCAACGCCTTAAGCGGAATTAGATACGCTAGCTCGTGAGCTGTGATGACAGATCAACTCAAAACAAATAACTAATCGGATTTTAATGGATGAGCATCGAGGACGTCTGATGAAGTAAACGCCTCAACATGGGGTGAATCTGTTAAATGCTAGAATACCCTAAAAAACTGTCCAGTCTTGGGCATTTCCATCTTTTCCCCCCATTTTACGAGATGAAAAGCTGAATTTTCAATTTTTACAAGGATAAGGGGCGATTGTTTCCTTTTACACATGCGATTATGTAAACCTAATTGGTATAGGTGGTTTCAGCCACCCGGCTCTCCCTTCTCAAAAAACTTTTCTCTGATACTCCAAAATGAAGAAACGTCGAGGGCTGTAACTTAGAGCAGTTATAGCTTATAATACTGATGTTATTTCTTAGCCTGTTGCATAAAACTCGGAGCACAGCTTCATGAGTAAATTCATAATGGATAACATTAAGGTGTACCAGAAAGTTCTGTTTTTATCGTATTCCTTCAAAATTAATGTGTTGTTCTTCGTAAAAGTGCTAAAAAGTATTTTATCTCAAATAAGATGATTATTTACTAATTTACCAGGCAGTTTCAGTGAAGAAAATTCCACAAATAAAAAATGGGAAAAATCGGTCCGAAAAATCGTCCGCAAAATGACTTATTTGGGGAATATGATGTCACTGTGATGTCATTATGACCGCCATCTTGGATTTGGTGACATTTTCCGGTAGCGCATGAACCAGTGATACAGTGTGGCAAGTTTCAGCTTCTCAGCCTGAAGGATAATGAAAATAACGAAGCTGTTTCTAGGCTAACTATTCTTTAAATAACAATATTGCCCCTCATATGCCCTTTTGGGGGCCAGAGGGCATCACACAGCCCAGAGCAAAGGGCACCCCTTCTGATATTGTTCTATATGCCTCAAGTGATGAGTGTGCCAAATTTGGTGCTTTGGTCCAGCGTGTCACGATCGCCCCAAAATATGGCCCTAAGCCACCTCACTATAATGCAACACCACGAGGTACCATCCAACAAGTTGTCAGTATCTCGCCATCAATGAGCGTATGTTTTGTATTTGATGTGTTTTACAGATTGCTCTTTATCGCTGTGTATAATCATTTGCCTTGCATTGTCACAAACATTTAATAATCAGTTGTCTCCTGCATGGTACTCGCATCCAAATATGATTAGATGACTTCAACTTCTAGGAAGTTTTTCTCCTAGGTTGTGGTGAAAACTTCTGTATTAATGAGATTGGTGCACCAAGCTAGCTTATTCCTGTATCTGATTCAACTAGAGTCCATGTGGTCACTTCAATCAATGTGTGCACACGCGCAGCTTCAATAAAAGTGGGATTTCGATACAGTAACTTCCCCTGTAATACTTGGGTTGTCTCCGGGTAAGGTGCAGGCAGGATTCCGCCAAATGGGACAATGTAATTTCTATTAGATACGCCGTAATGTTTTTTCACAACCATCACAGGTTATCGCTTGGAGAAATCATATCATCCAGATGTACTCATATAAATTATATGTTCTCGAATTTACTTCCTTCTTTCTACTGATGTGCACATCAGATAAATTTAGACGGTCACAAGTTAAAATTTTTTTTGCAACCGTTACTTTACTTTGCCTACTTCTTCTTTTCCTGTTCTACACCACCTATTTGATGGGATAAATTTTATGACGCGCTCATTCTTTTGTTTTGCGCTAAATTGTATGCTTACACCTAAATTGTCTGGTTACATCGATACAGAACTGTTTTGGAAATTTATTGCATCTACCAGATAATGATAAGTGAACTAATTGTTAACACTGGTATGTTATGGTCATTTGATAACGGAACTTTGAACGCGACGTTAAATCAATCTCTCTCTCTCTCTTTGGAATATTGATTTATTTACTGAACTATATTTAACATCGATATATATCATCATTCTAAAAGTTTCTGATTTCTCAAACATTTGAAGTTTGTCATATTTGCATGTTTGTTTCTCGCTTAGATTATTCTGGGACCGTAGGCTATGCATGTAGTGCTGTGGGTATTGCTCTCTTTGTGTTCGTCGTCATCATAATATTCATATTTGATCGGAAAAAAGGTAAGTAACACAAATATACCACTGTATTTGAACGAATATTTAACAGCCTTGATAACTAGCAACGATTATTTAAAGATGCGAATAAATCAGCCTTCATATCACCGATAACTTATACGTTTCTATTACGGAATACTGCCTGAGGATCTTGTAGGCCGTCTGAGTAATTTTACCCGGACTCATCAATTTATCATGAACTCTTGAAAACAGACCACCATGCTGATTTTCCAAGAATATAGTTTTATGTAATGCCCAAGCTACATTCACTGTTGACTCAGGAAAGTTTAACGGATCGTTGCTGACCAACGTAAATTGGATTTGATATGATACTCGAAGACCCAGTGCATTTGCCATCTTTGTGCATCCTTTAAGTATTGTGCACTTATGGTAAAAGCATGAAACTTTGCAAAACTATACTATATTGTACGGGAGTCGTTTTGAAGATTGGAAGCATTCTGGATTCAGCCTATGTCGACCATGACGGCCATTTCTTGGTCATGGAAAAAATCATCCAAAGCATTATTTTATTGTTTATATTTATGCTTTCTATCCTCAATAAGTCAACCCCAGGGGTTACAGTTATGACCTATAAATTATCTCGGATAAACTCTATGAACTTTACATTGTAACGCTATCTATCCTGCGTGCCTAGATTTTCCACCTTATTTCCGGAACGGGGAAAACGAGACAGCTGCTGAAACTTTAGTGCTTTTCCGCGAACCTCATTGGTGTCATTTTCAGATTCTTTGGATATTTCTGGGTGCAATGGATCATGGGTAATCCAAGATAGTGGCCAGGAGGTAACCTGAGAAAGTAACAATTTCGGACTTTTGTGTTCGCTTTTTCACATTTTCACTGTCTTAAACGACATAAAAGTATTTGTTTTCAGTAAAACTAATTTTTCTCTATTTTATTGATATTTTGGGAGAGGAAAATTGAAAATGAATAAAATAAACCAAAAATTGAGTCGAACTATAATAGCTTTCAGGAATAAGACGTCACAGCGGTCATCCACACCGACAGGCACATTTCGGCATCCAAAAACACATTTCATGTGACAGCATTATCACCAGTTCAACAATCAAAGAAGACGTAAGCAAAAGTAGATTGCGAATGAGAAACAGCAGTGATGATGCTAGCAAGATTTCATGTTGTTCCACGTCATTATCTCTGACCATCCTACAACCATATTTCTTGAGTATGATGTTCATATGAACACCATGTAGATGTGAATTACATACCGGTACCGGTAGCATCCAACACCAGGATTAAGCGAAATTAAACAAATTATGAAACGCCAAAAGTCTTGAACACTTTCGTATGATATCTTTCTTATGAATCCATTGCACAATTGCTTTGAAATATAATTACATGTATATTACTTATTGTTTGTTTTTGTTCTTAATGTATACTGGTAAATGTACCTTTTCTTGGATACGATAATTAATACAGCTGTTCTGTATACTGTACACCTGAGATTTTTTTATTTCATTGCCACGGAGCCTTAAAAATTGTGAAGTAATTTAACCTGATGTAAATCGAAGCTATGAACTATTTACGAACAAGTTTTCTGCTGTCTACAATGACTGTTTTCCGGTAATGAATAAGATAGTAAGAAGTTCTAAAACGAAAAAACCATGGATAACTCAGAGCATATTGACATCTATAAATGAGAAAAATAGGCTTTTCAAACTTCAACTTACTCTCAATGATCCTTTACTACAACAACAACAAGAGACAGTATAGAAATAAACTAAATCATACCTTAAAAATAGCTAAGAGAATGTTCTATCATGCGAAATTTAATGAATCCAATAATGACATAAAGGAAACGTGGAAAACTATCAATGAATTGTTGAATCGAAGAAAAACAACTGTTCTCCCTAACAAATTTAGGATAAATAACACTGATACAACTAACCTACAGAATATTGCGAATGGCTTCAATAAATATTTTTCTGCCGTGGCTTCTAATATAGCCGCTAATATTCCCTTGGTTGGGGTAACTTATACTGATTTTCTAAGTGAACGCAACAATATTGCTTTCGAATTTCAACCATGTACAGTGGGTGGAATCCATGGATTGCTTCTGGATTCCAAAAGCTGTGCTGCTGGAACCGATGGTTTATCTATGTCACTTCTTAAGCCTGTACTCGATTTTGTTACTCTCCCGTTGTGCTCAATTGTAAATCTCTCCTTTGTAACTGGTGTCGTGCCATCCTCAATGAAAATTGCTAAAGTTACTCCTGTTTTTAAATCTGGAGACCCTAGTCTGGTAGAAAATTATAGGCCGATATCTGTTCTTCCATGTTTCAGCAAAGTTCTCGAAAAGTTAGCAGCAAAACGTATCAATGAATTTTTATGTACACACGCAATTCTTTGCTCAAACCAATTTGGATTCCGATCCAATCACTCTACTTTCCTAGCTGTTTTGTCTCTCTATGAATCACTGGTCTCCGCCAAGGAATCCAAACAGTACAGTATTGTTTCTTTTCTCGATCTTTCTAAGGCCTTTGACACTGTCAACCACGATATTCTTCTTCATAAGCTTCATCATTATGGATTCCAGGGCGTGAGTAACCACTGGCTCAAGAGTTACTTATCTGAACGCTGCCAGTCGGTCAACTTCAATGGCACGGCATCTGATTTGAACCTAGTTACCTGTGGTGTTCCACAGGGATCCGTCCTTGGTCCTATATTATTCCTGATTAACACCAACGATCTCAATGTGGTTTCTCAACTTCTTAAAATAATTATGTTTGCTGATGACACCAGTGCTGTATATTCCCATGCAGACCCGACTACCCTATTTCAAACTATGTCAAACGAACTCTACTTAATGTACAATTGGTTTTCTTGTAATATGCTATCCTTAAATATAACGAAAACTAGATTTATGTTAATAAAACCAAATAGTAGGGCTCATTTCTACCGCAATTATATATCATGGGCCAGGAAATTGAACAGGTTAAATATTTTAAGTTCCTTGGCATTTACTTCAATGAAAAACTAAATTGGTCCACTCATATTAACGAAGTATGTAAAAAAATATCCAGAAATATAGGAGTAATCCATGTTATAAAAAACTGTCTTAACATGAAAATTGTACGTATCTTGTATGGGTCTTTAATCTATCCATATCTACAATATTGTAACCTGATATGGGGTAATACGTATCACAGTCACCTTTTGCCGTTAATTAGACTGCAAAAAAGAGCAATAAGAGTTATTTCCTTAAGCAACAAATATGATCATACAGCTCCTTTGTTTGCAAAACTGAAACTGCTGACCCTAAACGACATTAATTCTGACCTTACTCTACGCCTTGCCCACAAATTTCTCTACCACCCTTTCCTTTTACCGTTTGAATTCCGAACCTACTTCACGAGATTGAAAGAAATACACCAATACCATACTCGTGGCCATGATCTTCACCTATATAGACCCTTTTATCGTACTGACCTTAGTCTGTACACTTCTAAAATAAAGGGGCCAACTGAGTGGAATAAATTACCCTCGGAACTGAAACAATGCAAATCTATTTCTCTTTTTAAATCTAAGATACAAACATATTTATTGCAAAATACCGATAATTAATATATTTTATTTGCAAAGCTGAGCAATTGCATCATACCTGTTGATTATTCACCCGAAATATAAACTTTGTGCTCTTTTATTCCATACCTCCACTATCATGTTAGACATTCTTTAATACAAGCTGTCTTCTCTTTTATTATATCTTGATTTTGTAATTAATCCGGGATAATTCAAACCCTTCCTGGTTTATCTCCCGCCAATCTATATGTTCTCTAATCTGTGTATATTACTGTACTTGTATTCCCTTTCTGTATATGACTTGTTTAATTTGATTTCTTTTGATTGGTGAATAAACAAACAAACAAACAAACCTAAAATGGTGTGAGTAATTGTACTCTTAATAATACATATCATTAAAAATTTAGGTATCAAATATCTGCATATTCGGTGGGGCTTATCGCCAGATAGATTGAATGTTTTTCATCGTAGCAGCATAAGAAGAGCAAATTCAGGATGGCAACGATGAACCAAGGGGAAATTCGAATTGAATATCGTACATTATTTGCTTTTACTTTCAAATGCGTATATGTTAAAGCCTATATTCCTTTCAATCATTTTAATTATTGAGTTTATTGGGATGTAATATTTATCTGTAGTGTTCCTATTTAGGAATGCATTATGTCATTGCTGTCTCTAAAAATATTGCTTTTTCATATGTCAGAGACATTGGAGGTGATCAAGGTATAAACATTGATTTGTCCAAATGAAACCCCACATAGTAGCATTTCTTAGTCCGTTTGCTTGAGATATGGTTTCTTTGAAATAGGCCCTTATATACATTAAAAAGTCTGGTGAATGTGTTGCATGACAAACTTTATTTTCATTGATGGTAGAAATATATCAGTTCCTCAGACTGCATGTATGTAAGTACACAAATACCTCTTTCAGAGATCTAATTCTGGTCATTCATGATCCTGTTGCAAGAAAAACCGTTTAAGAGCAACGTGTGTAACAAGATTTCGCTGTCAGAGTTGGCACATTTACTCCGCTGGCTTATCCTATTATATAGCTATGTACAGAAAATGTATCATTATACAGAAGAATGCAAATGGTTTACCATTCCAGGACAGATCTCAACACGGCCTTCATCACGAACCCCAAATCCTTCCCCACCCAGTCTTCTATCAATTGTATTAGCCCCAGAACTAGAGAGGTGAAATAATAGTGAATATTTGAGAAAAAAGTGCAATAATATGTCCAGAAGTATGACAAGTTGTTTATCGTTCGACTTGAACCCTGAGACCTACACGATTTGATGTTACACCCATGCTCTCTCTCTCTTTATATTTGATTACCCCTGATGCTAGGGAGCTGAAATTTACAACACCATATATCTGGGACCGGATCTGTTAGAATATGTAAAAGAATTCAAGATGTCTGCCTAAATGACGTCAGTGACGTCATCTTCCCGTAAATCAATTTTTCGACCTCTTTTTCGACTTAATTTTCAAAAAAAAGTTTTTTTTTGTTTTCTTCTTTCTTCACAGAAAGTTATAGATAAAATGAAGAATAATTAGTTTCATTAAAAATACTTCTATGTCCTTTTAGGCAAGAAAACTTCGCAAATATAGAGCGAAAAGACAAAAACACTTTTCCCTTGATACGATGCATTCAGGATTACGCAAATGGTCTCAAAATGACCCCAATAAAATTCACGAAAAAGTTACAATGTTTCAGTCACATTGCCTGTTTTGTTGCGGCGTTACAGTGAAATGTTTGGCAGGGGAGTAAAATGCTCCCCATTAGGTTAGATAGGGTTAAATTCAACTCTAGCAGTCATACAAGTCATCCAGATTGAGTTACGAGGTAATAATCGTCAGGCAGAATTTAAGGGAGTAGGTAGCATTAAAATGTACATCAGATATTACTTCGAGTGATTTTACCGATAACTTCATACCGGTGAGTTACCACGGCGGCCATCTTTGAAAAATGGCCGCACTGGCTGACACGGGATGAATCTGGAGTGCCTCCAATCATTTTACTGTTACCATTGCGTATAGTATATGTGTACCAAGTTTCATGTTTTTATCACAGAATACACGATTCGCTCATATTTCAGCATCTATCGGCTGGAATAATAGCCTAAAATGTGTGTTAAATACAATAATCAGGTGTACAAATATGTATATTCAAATCAGTCTCATCTGTTTCTCTGTATGGAGATATCAAACTCGCATTTTTGCGATAGGAAGTCCACAAACAATCCCCAAAGGTTCGTACAATTTTAGCTTATACGAATTTACTTAAATGGTGATCATTGGTCCCTTTCCTATTCTTTCTTAACGTTTCATTTTTCGAGTCTGACGCACAGCAGCCAACCGAAGAACACTCTATCACATTTTCAACACTTCAATTTCATCTGCCTTAACTTCATTTCAGCCAAGAGTCCACGAGAGGCTGGTGACTTAGCAAATCCACCCGAGGAGGATGCCATGATTTAAAAAGGGTAAGTATCAAGGGCGTAGACAAGTTGTGAAGTTTGGGGGGGCTTAGGGGAAGAGTCTGAGAGGGGGGTATCCCCCTTCGCAGCGTAGATTTTTTTCGAAAATTGATGGTAAATTGGCGCTCACTGGGAGCATTTGAGCGGTAAAAGATTGTAAAAGTTGAACTTTTTTTTTGCGAAAATATCCTATAACAGTGGCGATCACTACGTGATATACAAGGTGAAATGATCATTCAGTCCGGAGTTTGCGCTATAATTCAAGTTATTTCTTAGACAATACTATTTTGCCTAGATAGCAGGGGCGGTGCATTGATGCGTGGTTGACCGCATGAGTTCTGGTGTTCGTTCTGAAGTTGCCGATCAAAAATGTAAGCTTAGTGGTCCTTTCTCGGAATAGTAGCGAAAATTATCCATATTCATCATATTTACACCAGTTGAACAGTGACTGTGTCTGGGTTAGATGTTTTACCTGTATTTCTAGGGTTTCTCCGTGAAAATTATTCGAGAGTTCACGAGTATCTCTCGTTTGTGAATGAATAAACACTGAACAAATGACTGGGATCTCAATCAAAAAAAATGTTTATGGTGAAAAAGTTCTGAAAAAATCTTTTCAACCCACGTTTTGACCTTTTTCGTCCAAATGGGCGATATGTGATTGAATTGGAGCGCATTATTCGTTTCTCGGAGAAATTCACACGGGGTCTTTGAGTCCGATATCGCCAAACTTTTGCGTTGTTCTCTGACCGATTGCGATTAGTCTAGCCCTTCTGGTAAGCATTGTTGATGATAATTTTACTTCCCCTGTAATATCCAACAATTGATAAAGATATGTGACAAGCTAAACATTTACTTCTCTGCTATGTTTGCTTTCTGTTTCTTTCTTTCTTTCTTTCTTTCCTTTTTCCTCTCTTTTTTTCTTTTTTTTTCTGTTCTTTTTTTTTTGCCGGACGTTAATATTTATATAAGCCCCCCCTTGTCTACGCCCTTGAGTATGCCTGGCGTTTACGTTAAATTAAGAGACCCACGGGGGTTAATCATGTAACTTTAACTCATTTTTGCACTACACATGTTTACAGTGCTTACTTTGCAAAATATGAGATCACTGAAGTGAATATGTTAGCTCTAGAGATTTGTTGTAAACGGTAGCGGTCACAAAAAGCCCCCATTTGTCGAACACACGACTAATGTATCAGGATTGGATTCTACAGGGGACTCCAACCAAGGCTATAAAAAGGACTCAGTGATGAAGAGATCTCCTACAGAGAACATATCTCCATAATAAATGTATATATTGTAATTGTTACGCGAAAGCCTTGCATTCCTGTATCTGATATAAAACGTTCAACTGTAGGCTAACCTGGCCGAGTACTTTCTGATGTAACCCGGTTGGGTGAAAATACCTGGACTGCTACAGGACTTGTATTGTGCCCGAGGAGAGATATCTGTGGCTAAAATAAATTCTATATCATGAAATTACGCGCCCCAACCCCCAACGCTTGTAATGCTCTGAAAGGGTGTAGTTCACCGCCATTCGGCACATGATTCCTCAAGTTGATAATTGTAACAGCTGCTTGGTCGAATGGTTAGAGTGTCGGACTACAGATTAAAAGAAAACCAACAGTTTTGTTCGAATCCACAAATCCCCGAGATTTTTTTTTTTTTTTCTTTTTTTTTTTCATTTTTTCATTTTTT
>JAVTVY010031163.1:0-12489 GCA_036873755.1 Hanleya hanleyi
TGAATGTGCAGACTGGGACGACGTGACCTGGCATAGCTACCCTATGGCGACGCAGTCAACTCTGGAGAGCGGCCACTGACCTGGCAAGATGTCCAGCTGAGAAGCAAGCTACTCAGGCCCTCTTCAACGACTTGGCTGTAAACGAAGTTCCTACCAGCAACTTATCGTTGAAAACGATACTGTTGCCAGTGGAATCTTCATAACAGTCCCATGAAACAGTACAGATCACGGACACAGGATCACAGCTCCACGGCAAAGAACAGTACCCTGGAGCTACATTTTAAGACGGTGAACAAGTTACAGACCCAAGCACGGCCTAGTTCAAGTTCACCGGAGAAGATGAGTTACGGACTCTATACCGGAGCCGTTACAACCACGGATCTGGCCAGACCTCGGATTACAGTTCCCGTTCATCCAAGCCTCCGCAACTCAAGAAAGACAAGTCTTCCAGCCGGGACCTGGTGAAGAACCGGGACCCGGCAAAGAGCCGTACCCTGGGCCTTCAAGCGGGAACGGTGGACAAGTCTACAGTCCGGAGCACAGACCGGGACTACCAAGGACCTCGACACCACAGAGCGCCGGGACTCCGACTGCAGAGCACCTCGGACCCGACCATCGGAGAGAGAGGTTACTTCCAGAGGCGGTACTACGGTCCGGAGCCGTACCCCGGTGGACCTATGAAGTTCGGACTTATCCAGTACGCCGAGAGTCTACGTCTCACCGGGAGTCCACACCTACAGGCCACGGACTTTAGATCAGCATACGGGACCATGGCTCTGAGAGATCACGGCCCAATGCAGAACTCCGAGACCCCATCAAGCCAAGAGCCTACAGGGACTACCGGGATACCGAGAGAATAGGCAAAGTGCAGACCAGTCAAGCCCAAGCCACGGCGATACGGTTTACTTCTACTGCACCGGCTAGTGCTGACACGGACTCTACTAGACAGCCCCGTCACAGACGGATCAAAGCGAGTCCTCGGATACCAACTCCCGTTCATCCAAGTCCCCAAAGAACCGCCGTACCCCGGAGACACAGACGGACACGGCGAAGAAGGCAGTCCGAGAATCAAGATCACGGACTCCACCACTACAGCGGGACCCCGGCTCAAGCACAGCTCACCGGTTCCACGGCACGGAGTCACGGCCCTATACGGGACGCCGGGAGTCGGACAAGCCAAAGGCCTACAGGGACTGGGATTCCAAGGAATCACGGCCCTATCCAGAGAGCCGTACCACGGAACGGGAGACATCACGGCCCTATCCTGAGAGCCGTACCACGGAACGGGATACCGTTACCCCGATACCGGAGCACCGCGGGAGGAAACTACAGCCCGGAGCCGTACCACGGACCCGGAGCCGTACCACGGAGCGGGATACCACACGGACCTATCCAGCGCGCCGAGAGTCTACATCTGAGAAGTCACGGACTCAAGCAGAACGGACTTATACAGATCACCGAGACTCTACATCCAAGGAGTCACGGACTTATGAGGAACGGACTCAGCCAGAACGCCGTGAGCCGGCCTCTACTCCAGCTTGGACCCGTACAACGGAGCCACACCTCGGTACTACGGCAAGCAGATCTCGTAAACGAAGTCGCACACCGTTACAACGCCGAGATTCCTATCCTGTACGTCATCATCGGGAGAGGGACCGTCCTAGACGTCGGACCCCTTCACCTAGTTCAGCCTACCGGAGTCGGTACCATAGGGACCATACCCCGGAGCGACCTTACAACAGACGAGGGAGAAGCCGTTCACCGGTTTCTCGTCAACAAGCATTGATGGCGAGGAGCGGACGTCTACCCACCATCACCGTAGCCCGGAGCATCGGGATAAAACGGAAGTCCAGAGATGAACAGGGACTCGTAGATCACCATTCTGGACCTGCCCCCAAGGAACACACTTCTGCTCCAGGGGTACCTTCCAAGGCAAGCCTGGTCAAGAAGCACAGTCATCTCCAGGCTTCACAGCCCCTTACCAGGGTAGAGTTCCTTCATCGGAGACCCGTGAGATGACACGACCCATTCTTCTAGCAACGGTGGGAGGCCCGTTGGCCGAGTGATTTAGATCCCCGACATACAGTGCTGGCAATTAGGTGCCTGACTCTGGGGTCGCTGGTTCGAATCCTGCACGGGATTCGACCAGACTCAGACTCGGACTATGAGGATCACGCACGACGTTCCACTTCCTCGGCATCCTCATCTCATACAGATCCACCTCCTACGTCAGGCGGAGGTAGAAGAATAAGACATGCTACCCTTCAAAGTCAGGATAGCGGCGGTACACACGTTGACTCCAGAGATGCCCAGACCGGTGGTCGGCGATGACAAGCAGCCTGATGACCCCGCCGGGAACGGAGAAAACTTACTACAGCACCTCTTTACGGTTTTAACAAACCTTCTGAGGAGGAAGCTGCGCCAACCTGCGCACCATCTCCAGCATCAGCCAACCTATACGACGCACTGGATCGACAATTGGAGACTTCGTCATCTCTCCAGGAGCCCGGTCCTTACAAGGCTTACACTCTTCACGGGGACAATCCACCGTTCAGGGCCCGAAGTCTGAACCGGATCTTGACAGACTGTTGAACTTCACGAGGACACCAGCGGGGGTACTTCAACAGAGGCAAGCCTGTGCTGTGGAAGATATGATGCTGACACAACACAGAATTACATCATACTCTGATTGGTTCCTGACGGCTATTTCCAAGGTGATTCAGGATCCAGACATGAAGCATAAGAGGGATCCTTGACCTTTTCACGGCCCAAGATGGAATTCTTCGGCGCCTTATCGACTCTAACAGAGGAGGTCGCCACGGAGGTTTTTCTCCGGTCAGAACTCGGACAACCCAAGCTAGATGCTCAGAGTGGTGTTCGCCCTTACAAGAAAGGACAGTTCCAAGGTAAAGAGGGAATCTTCCGACCCGGACAGAGGCAACCTCGTCAGTCAGAATTGATGGTTCTCAAGCTTCACCTTCAAACCACTAGTCATCCTTTCATCCTTCCCAAGCTTCGAGTCTTCACTCACCTGATTGTAGAACGGTCGACCCTGATGATATAGAAGATCAGCGTCGAAGAAGTCAGTCCTTACGTGAAGTCTACTCCAAGTCCCGACACTTCATCTGACGATCATCCTCAGTCTTCTAAGAGCCGGATCCTACTCCTCATCGGATAATCTAGGACTCCACCTACACCCGACATCATGATCAGGGGAATCTATTTCGGGAGAAACGGCTAGTCGGTTTTGACTTAACCCGTTTTTCTTGGGGGTGAGACATCCAGTCTACAGTGGGCAAGCCTAGTTTCACATTGAGGTCCCTTCCAAGGCCAAGTCAACACGGACCCGGACACTGGAATAGGACACGAGGATAAAGTCATCTCTAATCCGGAATGCGAATTAGGACTCCAGAACAGAACCTGGGACTCCAGCATTGATCGGGATGACAGTAGAGACCGGACCAGACGACGGAGCCGGACACTTACTGAGCATATTCGACTCTACAGGAGTTGGACTCCGACTCCCGATTGTCGTCACTTTTCGACGTTTCCAGAGGCCTTTTTCGAGTTTCGCCTCGATGATCATGGCGGTCCAGGGATATTTCAAGGGACCCCACGGATTATGTAATACGGCTACATTCAAGCGGCAAGCAGGTTTCCGGCATATGGAACCTGCACCGAGAACCAGACCATCAACACCATGACCCAGAGGTCCGTTGGATGGAACTACAGTCTACTACTCACCCGGGACCTAGCACAGTTTTGGCTAGCTCCAGGTACTCCTCATTACAGTTTCTCAACTACAACTGCTCCTGAGGGCAAGAACAAGCAATCTGAGGATGCTCGTCCCGGAACATCTTCACCCCCTTCCAGAGTGGCGATGGCGGATTCAGTTTCAACCGAGCACATAGAAGTTCACATTCACCGATGCGGAATTCATAGCTTAGAGGGGTCCATTAGTCCGGCAACAGATAGCTGACACATCACATGGATACCACGATAGACAAGCAACGCATCATCTTCCTTTAATAGGGATATCTACGCTAAGAAGGCGGTCCCCCTTGGAGGTTGCGGTTGTACAACACATCAGCATTGATTACGAACGTTCAGTACGGTCGTCAGTTGCGTCAAGTTTGGGGGGGAGCAAGATTCCAGTCACTGTCTTCTAGAAACATCGACACTGGTCCTAGCAGCACGGTATCAGCAATACCATGTGTTTCACATCACTTCAGGGTTCCCGCCGACAGCTTCCTCCAAGTCCTACAAGGTACTACAACCGGAAGATCACTTTTCCACGGAGGCACCGGGACCCGCAACGGCCGAACCCCCACGTCTGCTACGGTCCAGATTTTCCTTGCAGACCAGGGTTTTTCTCCAGGACCAATTGTACAGACAATGACAGCAGCAAGCTACTATTTACTGTACAGTCGCATCAAGCCCGGAGAATGTACTATAGTAGAGGACCTGTGGCCAACACTGTTTCTGTTCCAGCAACAGCTGGGTTTTCCTTCTGCATCTGTATCAGGGCAGGGAATCTCAGTCAAGCAGTACACAGGGGTATCACTCAGCATCATCCAGGGTTGTCAAGTTCACCCACGGAATCCACTACATTCCAGCATTTCGGCTTTCCATGGTCTTCACCTTACAGTCTCGCCGAACACATCAATTACCACCCAAGGAGACCTGGATGTGGTACTAGGGCATTCTTACGCCTGCCATTCAAACCAGTTCTACCAACTGCAGTCAAGATCCTGTCCTGCAAGACAGCTCCATGACAGTCTTCACTACGCAATCAGAGCATTGCGCAGTAGAACCTAGTTCCTTGACAGGGATGACAGACTGGTCAACCAGATCCTTTCATCCCATCCCGGATTTCGTCATTTAGAACGATTCCACACGTCAGGGACCAGACGTCCAAAGACTGTACCAGATTCCAGCGCTAACAGATTTCGTGTACCTGCTGGAGGAGAAGAGGTTTTTTATATCCAGTCAGAGGCCTGGAGCACTCTTTATTGAACCGACAAGGGGTTCCAGCTGTCTTCCTCTCTCATCACTTCTAACAGACCCATCAGCGGACATCACTAGTTCATGATCACCGTCTGGGTTGAAGAAGACTGCCGACTGGTTTAACCAACTCGCCATCAACGCTCCTTCTCCTTTATGGAGACATCGTCTCACAAGATTAGAGCCAGTGTGACGTCCGGGCCACTTTGGGGAAAACTTATCGTTGAACGATACTGTTGACACCTGCGCTTGGACGATCAATTCAACTCATGCTGATTGCTATCTTCAGACATGTCTGTACAGACAGATAGGATGACTACACTGGACCTATAGCTACAGCCCAGGGTATAGTCTACCACTCCTATCAAAAAAGGGGGGGGGGGGCGCCGATCAAGCAAGCAAGATCCCGACAATTCCACAAGCATAGAGGACAGACCATGCCGGAGACGAAGGGACTTCAAGGCATCACGATGGCATCTGATTATCTAGCCAAGTATGCGAGCAAAGGGTAGGAACAGAGTCCACCTCTCGCCGCATTACTTGTAATACCTCGAACTCCCTACGCCTCTATACGACACGGGAATTATCAGGATATTACTGAGCCTATTAGATTTACAAAATCAGAACAAGGCGTGCTCCGCTTAATCCAAAAGCAAGTCACAAGGCCGGCTACCCAACCTCCTCTGTTGGGAGTCTGGCACTTAAGTGATAACAGGTGAAGATTTGAGACACAAACATTAAACATTTATAAATAATGTTAGTGTTTGTTATCAAATCAAACCTGTTATCAACGTTGATTTGCCCAACCCATCCTCCCCTCTTTGCTCGGCCTTGACTCAAAACAGGTCTTGCTCAACATGGGAAAAAAGAGTGATGGACATGCGCGGAGAGCACGCCACCTGGCGGACAATCGACGCAGCGATCAAGGGAGATAATTTTGTTTGCAGGAGATCTCCAAATGGAGGATATTGGCATTTAAGTGATAACAGGTTTGATTTGATAACAAACACTAACATTATTTATAAATGTTTAATGTTTTGTTTATTCAATATACAGGTTATATCGTATCATTCAATTATTTGCCATGTGCATCATAAATGAAAATGTTCAGTACTGAGTACCAGTCAATTCGAAAATGGTCTGGTAACATATAGGCCTATATATTTACATACATGTATAATACAATAAATAGATCGTGAAATGAAACCTGTGTAAACCGACCATGCTTAGAACCAGATTATAGCATCAGTTTTGGCAGGGACCTGGTTTATTCGGATTTAAAATACTTTAAGTATTGGGACCATGGATAGTGCTGCTAATAGAGGTTGGTCGATTTACACCGGTGTCAGTATTCACAGTATAAAGTAATATGGAACCAATCCAGTACTGTTAACATGGTTTACCGGTAGCTAAATTATTGATTTTGTAGGTGAACAGTATCAGTACCAGAGTGAGGAGGGATGGAGAGATCTTCTGCTGTTCTATGAGTACTTCCACAGTGAAACAGGAAGAGGTTGTGGAGCAAGGTACAGTCAACCTTCCAGTAATCGATTTGTTTTTTACAGAAAATTCTGTGATTGGCAGGATGTTCTTGCAGTTCCCTTCACAAACCAATTAAAATGCTGGATTTCAGTTAAAAAAATTGAATTGACCAATCAAAATTTTTTTTAAACATATAATGATGCAGTGGAGTTATTATGCCCCCCTCCCCCCTCCTCTAATTAGAGGGGGGCATATAGTGATTGCTCTGTCCGTCCGTCCATTCGTTGTGCCGTCCGTCTGTCCGTCCATATTTCTTGTCCGTGCAATATCTCGGTTAATATTTGATGAACAAGATTGAAACTTGCCTGAAATGTGGCCAGTACGTGCCTCGTAGTTGTGCAGCGTAGAGTTTTTTCGAGTTTCGGTTATATTTTCAGGAGTTATGGCCCTTGGTTCCTGAAATCTCCATGAATTGGGACTTGTCCGAGCTGGATCTTGGTTAATATTGTATGGACAAGTATGAAATTGGCATGATATCTGGTCAGTGCTCCATAGTTGTGCAGTGAAAAGTTTTTCCGCATTTAGCTTATATTTTCGAGAGTTATGGCCCTTCGTTCCTGAAATCTCTGTGAATTGGCACTTATCCGTGCTGGATCTTGGTTAATATTGTATGGACAATTCTGAAATTTGCATGATATGTGGTCAATGCCCTGTAGTTGTGCAGTGTGAAGTTTCTCCGCGTTTCGCATATATTTTCAAGAGTTGTTGCCCTTTGTTCTTGAAATCTTTGTGAATTGGGACTTGTCCTGGCTGGATCTCGGTTAATACTGTATGGACAAGTATGAAATTGGTGGTCAATGCCCCATAGTTGTGCAGCGTGAAGTTTGTCTGTGTTTATGTTATATTTTCAAGAGTTATGGCCCTTTGTTCCTCAAACCTCAGTGAATAGGATATTCAGTTGTAGTTGTAGTTGTGCAAAATAAATCGCTTTGTCCGTTAAGGTTTTGCGAAGAGGTTTGAATTTTTCTAAGTGGATGCTTAGTATCATATGTTGTGTGATGATTTCTGCAGAATTATGGCAGGGCTTGTTTTGCCATAGGAATCCGGGAATCCGACTCCCATCAGCACTCCCGCAAAATTATTTGTGGGAATCAACAGATTCCCATAAAATTTGAGCAATCTGTGTAGATATGATAGCATTGGATTCCCATGGATTCCCTTAGAGCTGGGTTTCGAGAATCTATTTGGATTCCCTTGAATTTTGACGAAAAACAAGGCCTGTATGACTCTTTGTCGTCATATCAATATATGCTATTTTGGACATTACATTTTTGTCCAGACATCCCTGACTACTTGGTGAAGAAGTTTGATTCTTACCTGGAGAATGATAACTATTATGTACATGTGCTTTACTCTGCAGCCTGGAAGGGGGGCATACATCCGAGCAATGTCTTATTGCTTCTGTGCTTGGTTATATTTCACCACACTATAACCAGGTTTGTCAAATTAAATATTTTGCAATTATCAAGTTAAATGTGGGTCCCAAAAAGATGATTTAGCAGTGTAAGATATATGTGCCGAGAGTACTGCTAATGGTGCACCATGTAGTCTAATGAAAGTGCACAATGATCACACAACTGCTATACACTAAGTTCTCCACCATTAATGCAACATGTTCATTTTCTTTTAAAAATTTTTTTTATATTTTATTTGTCTTTTCACATGGTGGACATATACAGCATATAAACAGCACATACCCAGCTTTAAATCATTTTGCAAAAGCATTTGAGACATCACAAAATTCAGCAACATATATTTACACTAGCATTCCTGTACAGTGGATTTTTTTCTTCTAAATTTTTCATAATTTTTCATTTTAACATTGTTGAAAACAGCCATATCTCATTGCCCCATGATGACGCCTCTTTCTGAACCATATAGTTGATGCTGATCTGCCCCATAGACCCCTTTAGAATTTTCACCTGTAAAATATCACATACAAAACAATTCTGTGGAGCCACAGGTATAACTATATAATTGTTATCTTCACAGAAAAAAGGAGAAAAGGATAAATGATATATGTAGCATATTTAATATTGCTTGACATAATTGTTAATGAGTTAAACTATTGAATTTATTAATTTGTTTGAGGCATCAAATGACATCATTACGCCCTGGAATGGGGTGACAAATGGCATCATTATAGGGCAATGATAGCAATCCCCTATGGGACAAAGATATTGACAGATATTTGTTATGCATCTTTTTTACAAAGTAGGCTGGATTGTAACAATAAATGTAATGTCGACTATTATTGCTCAAAAATAAGCCAGTCACAATATTTATATCTGATATAATGTCTAATTCATATACTGATTTAAGATCGTTTTGAATACTTTCGACACTTGGTGTTTTCTCGGCTGCCTTTATCCTGTACATTGAAAACTTTATCACTGACATAGTCAAGCTGTTTTTTTCTTGGTTCCAGGAGTACATAAAATACTGTTGTAGTTGGGAAAGAAATTGAAATTCCAACAGTGGCAAACCAGAGCTCTGTGTTGCGACTTCAAGTTTTGGATGTAGATACTGGTTGTCAAAATTCTATTATTCTTCATTGAAACCATTTGTGCTTTACATCTCAGTACTTAGACGCATGGATATCAAAAGTTCGCCATTCCCTTTCAGTAAAGGATTCTGCAAGTAAAATTGTAGGGCTCCTCACAGATTCTGTAGGCTGATACAAATCATATATTAATACCCCCGTCTTGTTATTTCTATAATTATCAAAGAACACAGCTGTGTGATGCGACACTGTTTATCATGAAATTGCCAGGGCAGCTCAATTTGGCCGGGCTTCATGTACCTTTTTCTGTCATAAATCCAATGCCAGCCAGGTGTAAATCACTGATTGTGACACTAGAGGCAGTTTGGCCAGGGTAATCAAATACTATTTAGCCTATAATGCTAAGGTAATTTCTCTAATAATTCAATCCCATATCAAAATTCAGTCACCCACCATTTGAGAAAAAAATTCATCGGCTGTTTTATTAAATTTGATCAACCATTAAATCATTGAATTAACAATGAACAAGAGCCCAAAGGGCTTCAATATACGCCCGTATATCTGGAATTACATTGGTCCAAATTTCAAGGTTGTTTAATCGCCTTGATTCCAATTGGTAGCTAGCAATCCGGAAAAAGGTCTACAATTTTGTGCTTCTGAGAATGTAACATATCACATCTAAAATTGAATGATAAACTAAAATGATCTTAACTCTTGGAAACTAGGTGACCTTGGAGCAAGAACCGAGAGCTCACATATCCCACAATGAAATCGACAATAGTCAAACACAAGAAAATAGTACTTTTCCTGCAAATGGATTTCTTTCAGAGAGAATTTTTCATGAAGGAAGAAGAAAGTGATGAAGTAAACCTTTGTTCTTGAGTTGATAAACGGGTATGAAGTTCATAAAGGACCCCTCTCCACGTTAAACTAGTAAATGTATGGTTTCTATTTCACAACAGTTTAACTAAATGTAGCTGTTTCAAACATGGGAGACAACTCCACAGGACAAATGCCATATACATGTAGGGGAGAGAACTCCAACCTAACACATATAGTCAGCTAAACTTGATTCAATTCTGGGGGACTGTGACCTTGACATTTGACAAATTGATGTATGTCTCCTCTTCGCCATGCGAGTAAGGCATCTGATACCATTCCATACCTTGAAACTAGAGATATCGCATGGATGAATGGACAGAACGCAACATCGCATTACATGAACTCGTCTTTGACAGGCATATGAAAATGTGACTTAATGATTTCCTGATTTTGGGGTCACAGTGACCCTGACCTTTGACCTTGACCTAAACTTTGGTGCATGACACATCGTCTTCCGTCAATGTATCAATGGACACAAAAATGATTTTTATGAATTTCATGATTTTGGGGGTCACCGTGACCCTGATATTCGGCCTTGACCTACATTTTGGTACGTGACACATCATGTCCCCGTAATGTATCTACTGACACAAAAAAAAAGTACTTTTCAAAGATTTCTTGATTCTGGAGTCACAGTGACCTTGACCTAAATTTTGGTACATGACAAACCATCTCCCCATAATTTCTCATTTCTCAATGGACACCAAAAAAGATTTTTAACAATTTCACGATTTTGGGGTCACAGTGACCTTGACATTTGACCTTGACCTACATTTTAATATGTGACACATTGAGTCCCCCTAATGAATCTACTGACAAAAAAATGTTATTTTTAATAATTTCCTGATTTTTGGGTCACAATGACCTTTGACCTCTGACCTCGACCTACATTTGGCGTGCAACACATCGTTTCCCCCTAGGGCATCCACTCGCCAAAAATTAGAACTGTAGATGGATAGAAAACATCCAGAGATATAGACCGGACACGAACACTTCACTGATTTCCTGTTTTTCAGGCCAGTGACCTCTGACCCCGACCTTCATTTTTGTACGCGACACATCGTCTCTCCGTAGGGTATCCACTCACCAAAAATTGGAACTGTAAATAGGAAACTGTTCCAGATATAGACCGGATACGGGGGACGGACAGACGGATGGACGGACAGACGGACGGAAACCGCCATCACATAATACGTCCGCCTTTTTGGCGGGCGTATAAAAATGGATTACATGCATGATTTTGAACAATATTTTCAAATCCTGTTCTAAGAAATTTGGTGACGTTAAACCTTAATTCTCTCTCTCTTTCTCTAATAAATTTGATCACCTGTGACTGAATTACTAGGGGGATTACCATAATACTGATTGACTCTTGTTAGTGATACTATAAACTAGCTTGCCATATAATTGAAATCATTCATGACAAGAGTTGAAGTACACCCGTTGCTCAAAGAGTCACCTAGTCTAGAGAAGATGGGTGTATCCCAAAATAATATATTATCAGTTATGGACAGCAAAGTATGAAAATAATTTCTGTCTAGGCATGCTAGGAGGGTGACATTGATCACATTCTTAATGATACTGTATTATCAGCCCATCCAAATCATTGGCCTATTTGTCATGTAAGGAAAACACAATAGGCGACCTTGTAGGGAACCTTGTTAAACCTGGAAAAGCTACCCGACAAGCTGTATTGCACACGGTGTTCCCGGTTTGAAGATCCTTACATGACGAACTTCCCAAATCATTGCCAAACAGTCACAACCCTTATAATGACAGCTGTCGTAATTGCATGATTTCTATCTTCTCTTTTTGCAGTCATCAGACTGGTTGGACATCTTTAGTCATTGAACTCTTAGAAGAACTAGGAACTTGACTCTTGTGTGAAGAAACCATACACATGCAGCAGATTGAGGAAGGTACAGAAGGGCCCCGCCATGTTTCAACGACGTATAAACAAGAGAGTAATATTGACTCCGCAAATGAAAAATATATTTATGGCTTGAAGGAGGTGATATTTGGAGTTGAGGAAGAGCTTGGTTGGAATTTCACCTCTGTGCCTGCAACATGGTGTGCATAACTGGGAGGTCCTCTGTACAGTGAAACCTGTGTAAACCGACCATGCTTGAGACCAGTTTTTAGTGTCTGTTTTGTCAAGATTCAGGTTAAATACTAAAGTATTGGGACCTTGTCTCTCAGTGTTGCAATATCTTGAATCATTGCCTTGAATTGAAGTTTATGTGGGTTGGGTTGTATGGACCATGTGCACGCCAGGATGCCATGCTAGGTTGCCTGTTTAAGCATGGCAGAAGCCCTAAATCTGTTCTATGACATGGCTATATTTTATATTGTGCGTGTAGTTAACACTTGGCATAGGCCACACAAGTACTGATTGGCAAGTAATCAGTACAGAAATCAGTACAGAAGGCCTGGCATTTACAAAAGTTAATCTGATCATGGGGAATTGCTTTGTCATTTGAATTGCAGCACTGTCAGATATACTGATGACTACAGTGCCACCCAGAACCAAATACTTGTGGTGCACCAGAAATGCACCA
>JAVTVY010031164.1:0-134316 GCA_036873755.1 Hanleya hanleyi
ATATTATCGTTAAGGCTAATGTCGGAACCCAAGGTAAGACGTAACACCCTATTCAATTCATGCCAGAGCAGATCGATAGTCTTCCATGGTGCTAATATGAAACTCCCTATCCTGGTGAAGGTGGAAGTCAATTACGAGGGAAATAGAGTCGGGAACGGTATCACGTCCCCGGCACCAGGACAAATAAATCCGCTGTAGAGATCGAACCCGAAAAACGAACGTAGTGAGTAAGGTCCTACATATAATAAACAACCTTAAGGTTGATGACAGAACCATAATGTCAAAGTCTAACCATTGGTGTAACGGTCTATACAGGAATAAAGTACTTGATGGAGAAAGCCGGAAAAACTGTCCAAGTACACCACGAAAACATTGTGTTGTTTAAGCACAATCCTAAGGTAAATGGATCTCAACATAATGTTTGTGTGTTAAGTCAACATGGTTCTGAGTTAATACAACACTGTGCTAAATTCAATTAAAGGCGACTAGTCCGTCATTCACAATCCCGCCGTCGTCCTCAGAGAATATCCACATCCATAATCCAAAGACCTATTCCATATAACAGTATTTGACCAAATACTGCTGATTCCAATACAATTTTGATATTCTGAACTCCAGACTGGAAACAACAAGGTCTGGACAGAACTCTCTTCGTAGAGTAACGACGAACCTAAGTAAATCACAATGTGAAAAACCCGAGAAGAATTGATACAAGTGGAAAGTTGACGCCAAACGAACGGACTTCCCCTCCCGCCGACGACCGACGATGAAGAATCAAAGGAAGTGCCGATGAATGGATATAAAATATGCATCTCGCAAATGAAGAAATGACGTGACAAACGGCGTTATGGCGTACCGAAAACGTTTAACCGATGTAATAGAACAACGCACAGGTGTATGAGAGACACATGACGGCGTAATGAACATGTCGTCAAGGTGTAATAGGAAAGCGTAATGTGAAAAATGCGAGAAACGTTGTATATGATAAACAACGTAGTGATTTCCTTATTCACAACAACTTAATGTATATACATGCTCATCATGGAGCAGGATACAAACTTATAAAAGTACACGACGTAACAGAAGGGCGTTGCAAACAGTAACCCCGAAGTCGATTGTAATAATTTTCCTTCTCTTTAAACGCAGTAGAGATGAACATATTAAATGTTTGTAGCGTTAATCACCAAATGTAAGCTCAATGAGATAAATGGGATTATGGATCTTTGTGTCAGTAAACATGAATAATGTGTCAGTGAACATGGTTACATTATGACCTCTCCCGATGTAATTTGTCTCCTGTACATGAAATTCAGTACTGGAGTTTTATATGGAGAGAATATAAAACATTTACAACAATGTTACTATTAATAAGCAAATAGTCACACAACCGACATCCAGAACAAAGATTTTCCAGGTAACCAAGAAAGATCCTTAAAGAATTTTAAATTCCCGAAGAGAGGAAATACATTTAAGTCTCTCGCCGGCAGGAAAGTGAGGTTATTCAAAAATTTAGAATTTGAAATGACCTAACACGAACAATTTGTCGAGAAGAAGCACAGTAAGAACATTACTAAAAGGCAGTTTGATGCTCTAGTAGACTGTACCGGTAATACATACTTGGTAGAAAGAAACCATAGAAGACTTCACGACTTACGTGTCATTAGGCTTGATCCTTGGCCGGCCAATACCTTCCCACTCACGCTAGTAATTTTAAAATTTTCTCATAGGGAAGAAATTAAAATTAGTGCATAACTCCATCTGAATTATAAGCGTAATACAGTATACAGATGGGATCAACTTGGTGTGAAACAAAAACAATTCACAATGTAATAATCAGACAAAAATTGTGTTTCAATTATATCACACTTTCACAATAAACAAGGGTAAGTGGGTGAATAGGTTTACTCACTCACGTAAACCAGCACGTGATCTCATTGTTGTTCGACACACCCTTAATTACATAAAGAGATCAGTAAAGAACCTCATTAAGATGCGACACAGGGTCGAAGTAAATAGGGTTGAGTTGTGATTACGTAACACAAATGCAACAATCATGCTTCATATTCATGTCAGCATGAAAGACATATAAAACCTCTGTAAGGTCTCTCTTGAATACAGGATATCAAAATCATACGTAATAATACTTGATATAACAAGAGATTACATTTTGGTAGGACCAAGGAACTGAATGTATGAAGGTGAACCTACCAAAACTGCAAGTCCGAACAGAAGTAACAACAACATGAAAATTGACAGCTGCAAATAAAGTATCAGATCTCTCCGGCGGGAAGAAACGCTAAAAACCCCCGCCGATGAGGATACTATTTACAACCCTACTTGAGATATACACAAACTCAATGCATAAAATTCATGAATCAACGAAACAAAAACCCGTTCGTTTATTGTAGAGATCACAATCGGCCTTCAAGCTCAGCACTAAAAGGCAGACTTACAGAAATGCCGGGACTAAATACAAATCTGTCACAAATTGAGCAATAATAAAACGAGGTCGCGAGAGCCCGTAAAAACCCACAACAAACACAGCGGGCCGAACTCATTGTTCGTGTGGTGACGTGATATTGAATACACATTGTCTCCATCACGCAGGACTGTGTTATCAGATAAGCCCGAGATTCATATTGACTTTAGAAAATATCGTCGGGCAATAATTTCAAGATATAGGAACTTTGAAAAACTCCGACAATAGCCATTAATTTCGCGACGTACGTCCGAAGACAATAAACACATGGCAGATGGAAAAACAGACCATGTGAAGTCTAAAAATTTGCCCAGACAAAATTTGAAACAAGACAGAAATGTGAAAGAAAACTATCCTCAAAATATTAATTTAATCACCATCGAACCATTGACAAAAATGACATAGGTGAGATAACATACGGCGAGGGAGCATTCTTTTGTCTGACATTTAATACGAGGAAGACGATTATTCGAAGCAGACGGCATATCCGGCACCAACGCTAAAAGCGCATCCAATTCATCCGAAAAACCATCATTGACGTATGTTCCTAACTTTACACTGAAGAAAAGGAATCAACAGATGAACTCGACGAGACCGGAATGGGCGACGAGTGATATAACTTCAGCGAGAGGTTGACAAATCGTGGACAACCACATGATAAGAAACGGCGTCTGCGACTGACGAACGTGGTGACCTATATAAGAAGGCGAGACCGAAAGACGTGGCAAACGGCGTGGTGGTGTAGGAGAACGTCGAGTCGAAGTACGAGAACGGTATACCGGAGAACGGGAAGGCCGAAAAATAGAACTAGAATTCCCGGTCTAATTCTCACCGATTTCGTAAGCAGTATGCACTATTTTAATTACAATAATCGCCGACAGATTGGATATTTAATGATGGAAATTGGTTGAAATATCAAACATTTATAAACAATGTTTCTATCTGTTACCCAATCAACCGGTCTCAATCCATGCCAACTCAATCCTAAAATTGAAGTCCCGTAACATGTCATTTCCACTATTATAGAATCGCTGATTCATCGATAGATGAAACCGCAAGACAGCAATTTTGACACTCAATGGTAGGTCCGAACGACCCACCATAGAACGCGAAACGGCTTTAGAACTGCGTTTCGATTTTTAACACGCAAAGGAGAAACCAACACACGACGTTTATTTCGTTTAGATGTAACGGAATGTGGTAAACCAATAGACAAAGGAGAGGTCGAGATAATATGCGACTCTACAGCATTCCTTTGTCCGTCGTGAACAATGGACGGCTCAGGCACGGTAGGGTTGGATCGAGAAGTCTTTGTTGGACTAGACAAAGGAACCGGTTTGGCTATAACTCCAGACATAGCCACACCTGTACATGCTAAGCTGTCTAAAATTTGTGATCTATCTAGAACTGTTCCGCTAGGTGGTATTTCTACAGAAGCGGGAGAGTTCTGATTACTAAGACCATGGGAAACATTTAATCCAATACCAACGATATCTTCGTTAGCTTTCATGTCATTTACAAGAGCAATTTCCAACAGGCGTCTGTCGACTTCCGACAGAGACGGGTCGTCAGATGCCTGTAATAGGTAAGCCCGCCTAGCTTGGGCATAATTCTTCCAAGCTAGCGGGCCCCATAATACACATTCGGCGCAAGTACTTCGCCGATAACACAACTCTTTACAAGAAAAACAAACCGTGTGGGCGTCCAAACTGGACCAAAATTGCCCACACGAATTACATGCATTAGAAATCGGAAGCTCAGACATAACTAATGAAAGAGTCTCCGACAACAAATAAAGAACTTCTGACAAGAAATAACACAAGTCAAAACCGATAAGGATACTGCAGGTCGTTACAACAACAACCCAGGTTGTATAAACACTTCCTTCCTGATGTGTACTGGTCGAGGTACAACAGAGAATAGAGGACGAGTATGGCTTGGGCAGAGCCTATATAGTAATCCTGCTGGAATTAGATGGGAGAGCTCTCCTAGGGGCGGACAACTCTCCACTAGGGGAGCTAACTTTTAGTTTTTAACTTCCGTTTTCTACGTTGTATCATCTTCCTGACGGAGATTGAATGGCATAATTGAAACAGGTTTACGATTTGGGAATCAAATAGGTGGTATGACAACACTGTATGGAAAAGGGCTTTGCCCTGTTCCAGAAAATAATCCAGTTAGATGAACCATAAGACTGTGCCCATGGGAAACAATTGACTGTATATTCTGAAATGTCTTCAGCTGACAGATACATGTACAAATGTAAGTCTGGTGTGCACAGATCACCGGTCTGATTTTTACAGGTGGGGTAGAATTAAAAACTTATAAAAGCAGCAAGATCTTATACTGATACAAGATCTTATACTGATACAAGAACAGTACACCTAGTTATAAAGCAGCAAGATCTTATACTGATACAAGATCTTATACTGATACAAGGACAGTACACCTAGTTTTACAGATGCATACCTCAACATATTTCTTGTCCAGTTCTTTGCTAGGTTTATCCTCTAGTTGTTTCTGCAACAGCTTTAAGGCACGACCATACTGTTTGTGGACAATAGCGTGGCGCACTGTTAACGTGCACACCTGGAGATAACAATGAGGATAATAAAACATAATATTAAGATCAGAATTCACCCTATCCAGATACATGTATTGCCAGACACATTTTCTTGGAGCTTTGTCATGTAAGATGGCCGATGGATCTCAAATAATACATCAATGGTCATCAAAGACTAGAGTGATAACTCTTATGAAAACAACAATACCTGCCCGACAACCAGTCGCATGTGTATTCAAAAACTTACAAACCAGCTTGCACTCCATTAACCCTAAAATCGAGAGCTAAATTTTTTTTTACTTTAAATTATAGCTTTCATATCAGGGTCATTTTGTGCCTACTTGAAGAACCCATATTGCTGAAAATCTTGAGTTTTCCTGTATGAAAGTGCCAAAAAGTGTCATACAATTATAAGTTCCTATCCCATACAATTTGTATGTCATGATCCATATAGAATAGAAACTATATAGAGGACGGACAAACATGATGATGACAATACCTCAATATTGTCAATGATCCATATAGAATAGAAACTATATAGAGGACGGACAAACATGATGATGACAATACCTCAATATTGTCAATGATCCATATAGAATAGAAACTATATAGAGGATGGACAAACATGATGATGACAATACCTCAATATTGTCAATGATCCATATAGAATAGAAACTATATAGAGGACGGACAAACATGATGATGACAATACCTCAATATTGTCAATGATCCATATAGAATAGAAACTATATAGAGGACGGACAAACATGATGATGACAATACCTCAATATTGTCAATGATCCATATAGAATAGAAACTATATAGAGGATGGACAAACATGATGATGACAATACCTCAATATTGTCAGTGATCCATATAGAATAGAAACTATATAGAGGACGGACAAACATGATGATGACAATACCTCAATATTGTCATCACCGGAGGAATAACAAGAGCCAAAATTGACTTCAATTTTCCACCGCATAACAAACAGATTTTGATTTGGAACTGTAACAGCATTGCTTTGTTTGCAGAATTTAATGACCCTCAACCTTTAGATCAACAGTAGGGTGTTTTCTCCCTCCTATGTCAACGTATATCCAAAGGACACCATGCACAATCTTGAGCTGGACAATAAATATATTTACCAGGGCTTGATGATATACATGAAATTTGATCTCATTTCACAGCTCTCAATTATTCCCTGATCTTCAGTCTGAGTAACCTCGACCTTTGATCTTTGACCTCTGCTCTGGTACTTAACAAATTATATCCATGAAAATAGCACTGGTCGATTGTCCAAATTTTTTGGGTCACAGTGACCTTGACCATTATCTTAATTTTGGTATGTTACACACTGTCCTCCCCCCCCCCCAACCAATGTATCCAGTCAAACAAAGTTTGTGATTCTAAAGATTCAATTATCACTTGTAGAGGTTATAATCTCATAACTTCTGTAAGTTACTTCCTGACTGATACGGTAATTTCCCTATTAATTCGCGATGTAGTGATGAAACTCACCACTCCAAAAATTGGCTACTTTCGAATTATTTGTTGAGCGAATTCTAGAAAAACGCGAGTCTTCGAATTAAATGTCGCGCCGACTTTCACGGAGAATCCAAAATGGCGGACCGCTTCGCCGTGGTCGTAGTGATCGTATTTATTACCGTGTATTAACTTTGATATCTGATCAGTTTCCATAAAATGCAGTGTATGATGTCAGAAAATCTCCTCTACCCTGATAAAGGCGTCTAATTTTATTCGAGGAAGTCGAGCATATTTATCGAGTGACGAGTTCAGCACGATCATGCAGATTTTTGAGCTGACGTCAGTAAATTCGCGTCCATAATAACATCGTAAAAGTAGGCCAAAACATTGAACGTATTCCTTCCTTTTTGTTCAGTATTAGCTATGATCTATATTATGAAACCTAACGGACATGGAATTGAATGAATATTCTGGAAATATAAAACTATACACATATTAGAGTATTCCATGTTCGACTCGTTCGGTATGTCGACGTTGTTGTTGTGAACCCTGAAAATGAACCAACGGCAAATTTGTGTAGGATTGTATCACGAAGTTTTAGACAGGTTAGCGGACTGTCATAGACTTTTTGGTCTTCACTGTGCATGATTGTACACACACCATCGAGGACTTGAATAAATATCCCGGACCTATGACACGAAATTAAAGTTGAATTAACGGCGGATTGTACAAGAGAACCGAGTGTCAGTCGGCAATACACGTTTGGATTGGTTTGTTTCAAGTATGAGAATATCTATTACGGTATCGGTACTGTAACAGTTTACTAAAAGTAAAAGTCGAAGTATGATATCGTTCTGAATATTAATTAAATACTGGTATGTTCTCATCTCCGAAACTTTACCTAATGCCATTTAAATGTGTCTCAAAGGACGTGTCAGCTTTACCCGGGAAAAAACCCTCTTGCTGTCACGTTTGTAAAGCGAAAAAATTATTTCTCCATGTCAGCATGAAATGTTGTGTTTCGTACATATAAAATACCGAAATTTCACACTGAAAATTCTCACAGTCAATGGTGACGTAAAACGGCGTCGACGAACGTTGAAAAATGGGCGCTTGGTCGTTTTTATATTTTCTGGGTACATAGCGATGTTTTGATTCTTAGTGTAAAAATGCGCGGTGTAATTCCAAAGAATTTTTGATTGCTGGAATTTTGGTAAGTTCGTGGGTATTCGTAAGAAATATTTGCATTCACAATAAAATATTTAACAAAACCGGAAAGAGTAAGTCTTTATGATAACTATATTTGAACAAAACAGAGCACATGCAGAGATGATTGTTGTCGGCGCTTCACATCGCAAAATTTGTTTGTGTCCCCTGATGGGAAAACTGACGTTTGTCAACTGTGTGATTTCCTGTCTATGTTTCATTAAACGATAGATGCAATCAAAGCCAAGATATAACAAGTTTGAATGAGGTATTGTGAAATTTACAGGACGAACAAGGGCCACACATTAACACACAAACCCATAATACTGCAGCGTTAATTTGAAATCCCTTTCAAGTGCCTCTTGCTGGTGAATCGCGCATCCTCACCCAGAGCTGAATTTGGGCTTCCGAAGGACAAGGTATTCCCCAGGCAGTCAATTCAATGTTATTACACACGATCTCATTTGCATATGAATAAGGGTCATTTCCAGTCTGGGTGAAACTTGCATGTTGCACGTGGACTCTCCTATTTCACTATATATTTCATGCTGTTCAGATTCTCTCCACTGGAAACTGAAACATCTTGTCACCCCTATCCTGACTTTGGATTCTTCCATTTTATGTGGTTTTCTCTGGAGGACAAGCTGTGCTGAATGGGGAAATAGCTGGACAGGCTAAAAATAAACTAACACTTCATTAGCAAACTATCCCGGTACTCAAAACAATGTAGCCATTGACAATTTAAATATCAAAGGAGACCTGCAGCAAATGCCATTCATGTGGAGGCTTGGTGTTTCAGTAGGAAATTGAGGGGCACTGAGGGGGTATACTATTATGTCGTGCGATGTGAACACATCGTTTCAAGTTTGTTTCCTATACAGTGAACCTTAATAATGATAATAATAAAAATACGGCCTCTTTCACGACATGCTATTAGATATTGTATTGTATGTTGAGTATTATTAGAAGGGAGAAAAATCAGAGAACCTGATGAAGAATGCAGGACGAGTCGGATCGATCACCGTAATTCTGTAGGTTTGTTTACGGTCAAATATACTTGCCACATGGGGTCTGCGTAAATACCTCACCTTGTCGTGTGGATAATAACACGGACGTATGGACTGTTAGGGGGAGGGAGGGGGGATGTTCTGAAAGAAAAAAGGAAACCCTTTCACCATTGTTTGTGATCTCCCAGGCTTGTCGATACGTTGTCATGCAACAAGTGATGCTCGAGAATTGTAGTCCAGATTTTTTATTTTTAGAAACTTTTATTGATCAAAATAGTAAAATAAAATCAACGTTAAATGTACATCCTTCCAAAAGGCTTTTCGTGATGGCTCATTTTTGACGTCAAATAATGGTCGTTTGATTGTCCACTTCACCTGAAAATATAACGAATAGCATACAGTATACCGAAAGGTTAAATCGCATCTTGCTTTCCCCAAACGAAGAATTCAGTCGCTGTGAAGAAATCTGATGCAATTCACCAGCACACACGTTACAACTTGATATCTCCGCGGGAACGTCACCCGACAAAGTTTGAACTCTGCTCCCTTCCAGTGCCTCCTTTGAACACGGCCCAAGTGCCTCCCATACGAATAATACAGGGCAGGTCGGGCAGGTAAATGGGGGACAGCGAGGGGTTTAGCATATATGACGAACAAATGTATTAACGTTGAAGATCTCTCAAATTTGTTACTTAAAATAATGTGTGTTTTTCAAATAAAGGAATGCTGGTTTAAAGAAAGATATTTGATATACGAAAGCTGGAAACTGAAGAATGATTTAATAGCGGGCCGTGTGCAGACACTCGACCACGTGCGGGGGACTACCGTATATATTTTTCCCGACTGCGGCGAAACGCGATCAAGTTAGGATAAAATTACAGGACTGCGGAGTTAATTGAATCAATTGTTTTCCTTATAGACTGTAAGTAATAGTAATCCAGTCTGATTATAATGTACCATTCCCTGTTGTTTCTCTGCGCTTACAAATAATAGCATACGCCGATATACTATACGAGATTCTAGTAACATATTCACTTTACTTTCATCGGCACGAACTCCGTGGCGAAAACGGGAGTGTTCGAATTTATTGTTTCACGGATATTGAAAATGCTCCCGTGTTCGTTTTATTAGGATGGACAAAATCACGACAGCGGAAAAATCGGCCGTTTTCGAATTAAATTTGGAAGGTGAATTAATAGGGAAATTACCGTAATACATCCACATTTTCAGCAGGTATATGAAAAAACATTGCAAATTTTTAATAACAAAGCTATGAAAATCAATAAATAATATCTCATATATGAACTATCAATTGAAGAACTGGTTGAAAACTTACTTTTAAATCAGCCACATCCATCCATTTTTGCATTTCATGGAACGTTTCATCTAATTCTTCGACTGTAACCACAGGAAATTTAGGAGGCGGAACAGGATCTTTATCTCCTTCAACAGACTCTGTACTATCGGGCACATTCTCTTCTGTCTGTGGCTTGGCACTCTCCAGGATTGCATCGGCCTGGGCACAACCCAGTTTCAGGAGAGCATCGACCAGTTGACTCTTTTGTTTTTCCATCTCACTGTGAAAATCCACAAGATAATAGGATTTTCAGTACAAATCATTGCATGTAAGGTACCCACCAAGAAAAGTGTGTCCTTCAATCTAAATTAATCAAATTTCATCAACTTATTGTTCTAAGAAATGTACTCACCCCCCTTATGTAAAGAACTATTAAGGACTTTGTGTCACTTAAAAGCTCTGGGTCTAGACACATAATTGTCCCCAGAGTTGGCCTTGTAGGCACTGCCAGGCTTTATCATAACAAGCAGCAAAACATAAGAGAAAGGGCAAATGCTACAATAATGAGACATAACCATTTTTATATCATTTACGAACACTAGATATTTCAAGACTCACGTTTTGATGGTGGCAGCATCAGGTCGAGGATCAGACTTCATCCCGAAGTAGGAGAGTAACGTGGTCTGGTCCACTTTGTTAATAATGAATCGAGACAAGCTGATAATATCTTCCAATTTGTGAAGACGTTTCTGAAAATATTAAACACCACAGCTGTGATCAATTCCTACCAGAGTTAAAACCCAAGGGGTTCAAGTCCCCCGACGTTGAAACAATTGATTTGACTTGGAACCGTAACTTTCACTACCCAGCATGCAGAGCAATCCCAAGTGAGATCCAGTGGCAAGGTACCCACAATTACCGAATTTGTCCTAATCAGGCCAGAATTTCAGAAGATATTGTATGAAAACAAAATTTTAACTTGGCAATCAGGTGGCGACACCTATAGGTGGGTCAGCGTGAAAAACAATCCCAGGCGAAGTACCCACATACAAAATTTAAAAAGAATCCGTTCAGTTTTTCAGAAGTTATTGTCCGGAAACTAAGTTTGACAGATGCAAAAAAAAAACAATCTCAAATGAGATCTTGTGGTAAGGTACCCACATACCAAATCTGAGAAGAAACCATTCAGTTTTCGGAAAGTTATTGTCCGGAAACGAAACTTTAACTTTGGCCCCAAGGTGGCGCCACCTATAGCCGAAGTGGCGTAAAAAACAATCCAAGTGAGATCTTGAGGTGAGGTACCCACATACCAAATTTGAAAAGAATCCATTCATTTTTTCTAAAGTTATTGTCTGGAAACATAAATTTAACTTTGGTCCCCAAGTGGCGCCACCTAAAGGTGGATCAGTGTGAAAAACAATCCCAAGCGAGATCTTGAGGCGAGGTACCCATCCACCAAATTTGAAAAGAATCCATTCAGTTTTTCAAAATTTATTGTCTGGAAACAGAATTTTAACTTTGCCCCCCGGTGGCGCCACCTACAGGCTGATCGGCATGAAAAACAATCCCAAGCGAGATCTTTAGGCGTGGTACCCACACACCAAATTTAAAAAGAATCCATTCAGTTTTTCTAAAGTTATTGTCCGGAAACAAAATTTTAATTTTGCCCCCAGGTGGCGCCACCTATAGGCGGATCGGTGCGAAAAACGATCCCAAGTGGGATCTTGAGGCGAGGTACCCATACACCAAATTTGAAAAGAATCCATTTAGTTTTACAAAAGTTATTGTCCGGAAATGAAATTTTAACTTTGCCCCCAGGTGGCGCCACCTTTTGGCGGATCGGTGCGAAAAACAATCCCAAACAAGATGTTGAGGCGAGGTACTCACACACCAAATTTGAAAAGAATCCGTTCAGTTTTTCGAAAGTTATTGTCCGGAAACGAAATTTTAACTTTGCCCCCAGGTGGCGCCATCTATAGACGGATCGGTGCGAAAAACAATCCCATCGAGATCTTGAGGCAGGGTAACCACAAACCAAATTTGAAAAGAATCCGTTCAGTTTTTCTTAAGTTATTGTCCGGAAACAAAGTCGGACGGAAACATAAATTTAACTTTGGTCCCCAAGTGGCGCCATCTAAAGGTGGATCAGTGTGAAAAACAATCCCAAGCGAGACCTTGAGGCGAGGTACCCATCCACCAAATTTGAAAAGAATCCATTCAGTTTTTCAAAAGTTATTGTCCGGAAATGAAATTTTAACTTTGCCCCCAGGTGGCGCCACCTTTTGGCGGATCGGCATGAAAAACAATCCCAAGCGAGATCTTTAGGCGTGGTACCCACACACCAAATTTAAAAAGAATCCGTTCAGTTTTTCTAAAGTTATTGTCCGGAAACAAAATTTTAACTTTGCCCCCAGGTGGCGCCACCTATAGGCGGATCGGTGCGAAAAACAATCCCAAGCAAGATCTTGAGGCGACGTACCCACACACCAAATTTGAGAAGAATCCGTTCAGTTTTTCGAAGTTATTGTCCGCAAACGAAATTTCAACTTTGCCCCCAGGTCGCGCCACCTATAGACGGATCGGTGCGAAAAACAATCCCCTTCGAGATCTTGAGGCGGGACAACCACAAACCAAATTTGAAAAGAATCCGTTCAGTTTTTCTTAAGTTATTGTCCGGAAACAAAGTCGGACGGACGCACGAACGGACGGACGGACCCCAATACTATAGTCCCCCTCTAGCCCTTCGGGCGTCGGGGGACAATTAAATAATTCTGTTCTGGTGGGGATCTGAGAACAGGGTCATCAGTATTTTTAAATAGTATGACATTAAAACAATGTCACAGTGAAATTGCAGATATATTACAATATTTCTGAAATGTTGAGTATGGGACTATTTTCTGAAGACAATGCCACCATAAATGATATCAATATACTGTCCTAGATATGGAGCAATTTACAATCGAGAAACAACTCATAACAAATCTCTGAAGCATGTATAACTTGAACCACTTGTGTGGGATTGTCAATCGGTTGATTCTTAGAAGTGGCGTTTATATATTTTGTAAAGTCTTACCTTGTCTGCGTCCAGGGCCTGAAGTTGGGCGAGATGCAAGGGGAGGTAATCATCGTAATCTGTTCTCAGCTCGTCATACAGCTTGCTTGAATCATCAAGCCTAATTGAAGAGAAATCAAGGTTGGTAGATTACGACAGATTCCATATTCTATCAGAAAATGTTAATCATTCAATTGGATGGGTATTATATTCATAATTATGCAGCAAAAATATCTCAAAAGCATTCATACAGGAATTTAAACAAATCCTCAAAATTGAAAAAATCTCAGTGAAAATATTGGACCTGAATAATTTTTCATTCCTGGAAACTAGAATTTCAGATAAGCAGTCCACAATATGGTATATTGAGAATGTACGTTATAAAACCTACGCAATTTTCATAGAGAAAAATTGGAATTCTTGTTTCAGTTCAAATTTTGACTTGCCTTAAGCGTATTGAAGTAACCTACATACATGTACATCTATCACTATGGTGTACAATAACACAGAATGTATCAGATGTGATTGTGTTCCATACTTTGTAATCCAGGAGATTTTAACATCTCTAACAGCCTCCCTGTATTCTTCCTCTTTTGTTTTTTCTTTCTCTTTCTCTTTCTCTGTCTTGGTCTCTTTGTCTTTACCATTAACCTTGGATTTCTTGGGACTTTCTGTCAGGACATACTTGAAGGGGAGTGAACTCTGGATGATAAAAGAATCCTCATCGAAGTACAATAGCAGAAAATTGCAAAAAAAGAAGTGACAGTGTACAGTGAACCTGTGAATACATATACCTGGGTAAACCGACCAACCTCTAATACTGACATTATCCATGGTCCCAACAGTTAAATTTAAAGTATTTTGAATCTTGATAAACCAGAACCCTGTAAAAACTGACACTATAATGTGGTGCCAAGCTTGATCAGTATATACAGATTTCACTGTATCGTGTTCTCAACATGTACATGTAAAGCCCGTTTCCACTTTGCATATCTTAAAGAGTATCAGTACTGAAACCTATATTATTCAGGGCTGTTCCAGAAAAGGCCAAATGAGGTGGGGGACTACCTTATCTGACCTCAACCACCCATTTTTTCTATCTTCCTACTGTTCCATGATGCATATACTGCAGACCTGAGAAATCTTCCCCCAATCCCATGTCCTTTTTTTCTGGAACTGCCCTCAGGACAAACACAGGTACTGGCATATATATATATATATATATATATATATATGTTAGAAAACTTACCGCTTTTTTGGCGGGTTCCTCTTTGAATAGAGTGATGGAGCCAGATAGATACTGTCCAGCTGAGGTAGACTTGGGAAGTCTGAAGGAAACAGAGCAAATGATAACTCGATCAGGATACATTACACAAACAATGGGATAATATTATAGAAACCCCATTCCATCAAGGAATACCTTACAGTTTTAAAATACTTGATTGGTCAATTTTTATTTCAGTCATATCACGACGAACCAACTAAGCACCACCCAACCAATTTGCATTCCTGCTATTTCAAAGAAGAAATCTTTGAAGCAGCATGGAATCAGACACCCTCCGTCCACCCTGTAAAACACTGAGGACAGCATACAAGACACAGACAGGGCGCTTACATGGTGCAATAAAGACAAGTGATATTACAGTGCTGGACATCACATTATCAAGTTCCTGTTGCTCTAGATTAAGGTTACTTGTCATGCTTGTAATTTCTCTAATCATTCAACATTCAACAAGTACAAATTTTGAAACCAGTATTATTGAATCGACTAGTCGAGCCCGTTGCCAAACCCATATGGCTCATCATACAATACGCACTACATACACGATGTACATGTACTTCAGATAGTCACAGACTGTCAATCCCAGACAAGTTCTCCATCCTTAATGTTGTCATGGTTGTGGTAGGAAGAGGGTTCACCAATGCCTGTACTAGGTCAATTCCATTGTGACGGGCGCTACATTCAGAGTATATTCCTGGTATTGTAATATGCCAGATTTGCACACTAGGGCTCCAATATAACAAACATTCTTCAAACAGTTAAAGATCATGTAGGAGTGTAAAGTAATATAAAAAATTTGAAAGAATGTGATTGACCAATCAAAATCACAGACAATTTGCATAACGTGACGGGCGCTACAGGGATTTCCCTCCATTTGTGCGGTTAGTATGGAAACTTCCAAATCCCTGTGATTTCTCAAATGATTTTAACTTCTTATCAGTATGGCATAGTAAGGTACTGAGTACTGATTCTTTGTTGAAGAACAGTTTGCCCCATCTCTTATTATCTGCTAACATGAATTTGAAAATTCCAGTGTGACGGGCGCTACATATTTTGTGACGGGCGCTACACCCTCTGAAACAGAATGGGCCAGGTCCTATAAATCCTATAATAAGACAATGACAACTTGATGGTTAAGTGTCCAATTGTTTATTTCAATATTCTCTGAAATATTCACCAAGAATAAGACACATTATGCCATCATTCCAATTGATTTAATGTGCTATTTCATCAAGCAACAAAAATGATCTTCACGACATGTTGTATCCAGGTGATATGGCAGATGACACACCTTTCTTACCAACATTAATTTTCTTTGAAAAATCCTGATAAAGAAAGATCCAGTTCGAAGGTTAGAACTTACGCTGGGGAGGACCATAATGCAGTACATATAAAGATGATGGCACCCCCAGGCCTGGTAGCTAGGGTTAACACCGGATCCCACCTGTAGCTTATTCTGTTGGAAGCACTGAATTGCAGAGTTTACTCTTGATGTCGTCAGAAAGAGTTCGATGCACACCTTCATGACATCTTTGAAAGAATTAAGAAATGAGTTTTGACTGTGTGAAAATATTTGTTGGGGCAGTTCATCATGTAAGGATCTTCAAACCGGGGACACCGTGTGCAATACAGCTTGTCAGGTAGCTTTTCCAGGTTCAACAAAGGTTCCCTGCATGTAGTCATCTATTGTGTTTTCCTTACGTGACGAATAGGCCATTTGGCACTGCCACTTCAACATCATATGATAATGAGCTAACATGTGACCAAAAGCTTGAGTGTATATTGGTTAAAGTGAAAACCAATCATCAAAATGAGCTGTGACTGCATCAAAATCCAAAGATGAAATGGCCAGTATAAAGCTTGCAACCAGGAAAAGAGGAAATCACTGATGGCAATTATATATGGGCCAATAATATTAATATCTCTACGTCTAGTCAGGCATGCATCACTCATGACAGTGGCTTCATGCCTGATAAACAATGTTGCAATTTTGAGTGCAACTGGTTCAGCTGAATGCTAGGGCCTCATGTACTAAATGTGACGGGCGCTACATCAGAGGCTGTAGCGCCCGTCGCGATGAAATCCGTAGCGCCCGTCACGCTAATTACCTTGGTTAATTAGTAACTGCTAAAATTAAATCTGGCTAATATAGTTGGTACTCGAGCACTAATAGAAGAAAAGGGATTCATGTTATTTTATGGGCCTTTGGTTTATCAGCACATTAAAAATTAGTAGAATATTGTGACGGGCGCTACAACACGACAGTAACGTTTATTATTGGACATACGATTTAATAAAAATATCCAGTGCCTGTTCTGATGACAAATATCAGAGCAAGAGGTGGCTGTTTAACCGAATATTGCAAAAAACCTAAGATTAAATGCATTTATGTACAAATTTCCACGAAAAAACAGTTATACAGTAAAAAATCCTTATCAGGCTAAATTATTTCAGTAGATGTAGGTGGCGCCACCTGGCCCATGGGCGATTGAATGCATATTTCCTGACTTGTTTCTGAAAGCATGGAGCATATACTACATATATGTATATAGGTTATTATAAAATATCCAATTAAAAAATTGCCACTTTGGTTTAATTTTACGTGGAATTGACCACTAGCTTATAGATATAAACAAGAATTTCCCATTAGCTCAGTGCTCAGTTGAGTGCTGGACTTAGAAACAAGTGTTCTGAGAACCCCAACATCTCGCCTTGCGGGGTCATCTGGAATAGGTGGTGTGGTACAGACAATAATGTCTGGAATAGATTATCTGGTACAGACAATAACGTCAGTCCCATGTGGGATTACTGGCATATAAGTTAATCCCATGTAGGATGGATAGGTTAGTGCCATCGGATTACTGGTGCATAGGGCAGTCCAGTGTGAGATTACTGCTGGATAGGTCAGCCCCATGTGAGATTACTGCTGGATAGGCCAGTCCTGTGTAGGATTACGGCTGGGTGGACCAGTCCCGTGTCTTATTACTGATGGATAGACCAGTCCCCTGTGAGATTACTGCTGGATAGTCCAGTCCCAAGTGGGATTACTGCTGGATAGGCCAGTTCTGTCTGGGATTACTGCTGGATAGATGAGTCTCGTATGGGATTAATGCTGGATAGGACAGTCCCATGTGGGATTACTGCTGCATAGGCAGTCCAGTGTGGGATTACTGCTGCATACGGCAATCCTGTGTGGGATTACGACTGGGGAGGCCAGTCCCATGTGGGATTACTGCTGGATAGGCTAAACCTGTGTGGGATTACAGCGGGATAGGTCAGTCCCATGTAGAATTATGGCTGGATATGTCAGTGCCATGTGGGATTACTGCTGCATATTGCAGTCCAGTGTCATATTACTTCTGGATAGGTCAGTCCCATGTGAGATTACTGCTGCATAGGCCAGCCCCGTGTGGAATTACTGCTGGATAGGCCAGTCCCATGTGGGATTACCGCTGGATAGGCCAGTCCGGTCTGGGATTACTGCTGGATAGGTCAGTCCCGTGTGGCATTACTGCTGGATAGGCCAGTGCCATTTGGGATTACTGCTGGATAGGTCAGTCCTGCGTGAGATTACTGCTGGATAGGCCAGTCCCAAATGGGATTACTGCTGGATAGACCAGTTCGGTCTGGGATTACTGCTGGATAGTTGAGTTCCGTATGGGATTACTGCTGGATAGGTCAGTCCCGTGTGGCATTACTGCTGGATAGGCCAATGCCATTTGGGAATACAGCTGGATAGGTCAGTCCCGTGTGGGATTACTGCGGGAGAGCTGTGACCTAGGAAAACATGAAACATTTCCGCCAAGTTTTATAATCATCCCACGAAAGGTTCAACAAACTTTCCATGTACAGATCTACATGTAAATTTTTGCCCAACAGAAACCTTATCAATGGAAAGGTACAAAGTCTAAACTGCAATAATTAGGACAAAAATTCATATTTAATGTCATATTTCTTAAATAGCACATGCACATCGTCGAATCACATTGAACTTGGGAAGGAAATTGTCAAACTCATCCAATGAAAGCTGACAGCTTCAGAAAACTTTCCATGTACAGGTGTACATGTATATACATGTACATTATTATTGGCAGATTACTTAGACAAAACCCTTAAAATTTGAACAAAAATTAATATTTCATCTCCTAAATAGCACAGGTACATTTTCTAATCATAAGAAACATGTGTACCAAGTTTCATAATCATTCAATGACAGCTGACAACTGCAGCAAACTGTGGTGTGCAGATGTACATGTGCACTTCAGCTAAACGCAAAACTCTATCATTTGCCATAATTTGGAGAAATATTAATATTTCATCTCAAAAATAGCACAGGTACATTCTCTAATCATAAGAAACATGTGTACCAAGTTTTGTAATCATCCAATGAGAGCTGACACCTGGAGCAAACTTACCATGTACATGTACATGTATACATGTAGAGGCCTACATGTACAATTCACCTAAACAGAAAACTCATTCATTTGCCATAATTTGGAGAAAAATTTATATTTCGTCTCAAAAATACCACAGGTACATTCTCTAATCATAAGAAACATGTGTACCAAGTTTCATAATCATCCAATGACAGCTGACAACTGCAACAAACTTTCTAAGTACAGATGTGCATGTGCACTTCAGCTAAACGCATACTCTATCATAGGGATTTTAACATTGGAGCACCCCAGGGGTAGTACCCCCAGGTGGCATACCCACCCCCCATATTTTTTTTTATTTTTTAAATATTTTTTCTAATTTTTCTAGATTTTTTTTAATTTGCTAAACCAAAAACCTTATCATTTCCAGGCAGGGGACACCGACACCGACAACCGACACCGACGACGACATCCTCTCTCCCCTCTCACAATATCTCCCCTTTACTTCGTAAGGCGAGATAAAAAACGAATGGTCGGTGGTTCAAACTCTGGCCCATAAATCAGCATTACCACATCAGCTCTAGGATGATGATCTCTTTGTTGAGTTGGGTGTTGTTGGAATGGGGTGCTTCAAGTGAGGGTATTCCTCAGGATGGCGAGGAGAATTGTAGGAAGTGGGTTCACCAGTGCCTGTACCACCTTGTAGCTAGCAGAAATTTCAGTTTTGTTCAGGGCAGGCACTGGATTCATAATTGATAGGTCAGTGGTTCAAATCGCATGGAGACTGCCAGGAACTCAACAAATAATCAGACTACAGGGAATTACATGGATAAACCACTTGAAGAGGATTTATATTAGCGAGTCAAAACCCCCAAATTTTTGCAGTTAGAGGGTTTTTCATAATCCATAGCATAGGTCCACACTTGTGTCAGACTTCGTTCATTCGAGTGAGTGAGTGAGTGAATAGGGTTTAACGTCGCTTTCAACATTTTTTCAGCCATATCACGACGGGGAAGGCAAGGGAGGGGAGGGGGAGGGGAACCTACTTGTAACAGAGCAGATCTAATGCTGCCATTTTATAGTGCTGTCCCACTGAAATATCATGCCGTAGGCAGACATGACACCCCACTCAGTCACATTATACTGACACCGAGCGAACCAGTCCTTGTTCTATCCTCTTAATGCTGAGCGTAAGCGAGGGAGCAACAAGTTCCATTTTTCAAGTCTTAGGTATGACCCGGCCTGGGATCGAACCCAGTACCTACCGCTTACGAGGCCGACGCTCTAACCATTAGACCACCGCAGGACATGCTATGCCTTGTTTGCATGTCAAGCAGAACACAAGATTACTGTGGTACTAGCATGAGGAGTGATGTCCAAAGATTGAGATTTTAATCCCATCGGTATACTCATTTCCGCCGAATTGAGGCTAGCAGCGACATGTATACTCACTTGTCCTCAGGCAGTGGGGCTATAAACATGGGATATATCGTCCCCTTGTGCATATTCAGTGCCGACAATTTCTTCCCACCATTGAGAGCATTGGTCCAGGAAGCATAGACATCCAGGTTGATTGGACTGGCCAGTTTATGACGCAGCAGTATCACAACGTCTTTCAGTTTTTCCAGCAGGTCCCGTTTTTCATGGCGCACTTGTAAAAGAATTGTGTATTCACCTTTCTCCAACTTCCCCGAATACTGTTTAGAAGAATTAAGATGAACATGGGTAAAATGGCTGCATTCATGAATATGTATCCTGGAATGAAGGAAATACAATATCTGGGTTATGAAAAATCTCCTATGTAAACTTAGGATATACTAGTGTAGCATTATTCCCCCCCAAATACTATTGTGGCACTTCAGCATTAGGCTAATGACAATTGATTCATTATTTTCTGTCACCTGTCTTTCAAAAGTGATGCGGGTGGGTCCTCCTTTTCATTATTCATCACTCATTTGGATGGCATGCACTGTTTCTTACAAAAAACGAGGGAGAATCCCAATGTTGTAGAGGTCACAGACTGGAATTCCCCTCAGAACTTAATTGTAAAATTGACTTTTTTTTTAGACTGTGTTGATATAAATTCAGCCTAAAGGTTGATGAAAAATCAGAATAAATGAATTTAGAAAAAAATTATGAAATTTAGTGATGAATTGGTGATCAATGATGTCATCCACATGATAGCGAGGCTATCATCTATGCGCAATTTTTGTCACATTGGCAGATGACAGTTTACAAAGAAATTGAACTGGGGATGATGGTATAATTTCCACTTTTGTCGAAAATCAGCCCAAATATCAGCGTTGTTGTTGTTGGCCAGCCAGTCAAACAAAATTTTAACAGTTAAATGTTTTGGCCTGAAAATATTCCTGAGATATATAGAATTATTCTGATATATGAAATATGAATAAGCTCTGTGTTTAAGGCTTTATCTGAGCAAGACCCCAAATATAAGCCTTATCACAGCAAACCTCCAAGATATTTCACTACAGAGAACCCTTATTTAAAATAAATTTGGGCCGACATCATATGGCGACCATGTTTGAGAAAGTTTAAACAAAACAAGTTACCTCCCCTTAAGGCATTTTCTTCGGGATCATATTATTTTCATCAATATTTCCATTTCCATAGTCAGATTTGATGTGTTTTTGAAGGTGTTAACGAAATGAGGTTAGCTTAAACATTTCACTGGTTTCAACATTTTCACACAGAGAAATTGCACTTGGAAAGTGCTCTGAAGTTGGAAAAACTGCAAATAATGACAATGTATGAAAATAATGAAAAACAGGACACGCAGGTGACTGAAGAGAAACAAGGAATGGGAGGTAGGTAAAACGACATGTGGCAGCTCACGGAAAACAAGGAATCAAGTGTGGATGGCCTTAGTTCTCATGTATGATATCAGCTATTCAGAACATGAAGGGCAACGACTTGGTGTAAGACTCACGAAATACAATTGACAAAGGATCTGCTGCAAGTTGTGTTGTCAGTCTTTTGTCCAGGATATTACCTTTTCAATGGGAGGTCTTACACCAAAGCCTTGCCACATGAAGTGACCGGGGTTGAAACTCAGCTCTAAAGACTACAAAATTCTATTGGTCAAATGGTGGCACATGTCTTCAATTTCGGACGATTGCTTTGTATAAATTCAAGACAGACATCCTGCCTCAGTCCTGCCTTTTATCTATCTGTCTGACCGACAACCTCTTGAGTACACTTAAACAACCATCCTTTTGATTATGGAATTTTGTGACATTGTTCAGCTTTTGGTTACACAATAGTATTTTAGGAGAAATAATGCACAGAAAGAGTATTCAAACACAGGAAACTGTGTGCAAATTTCCTCAAACAGAAATACTGGAGGATCAAATTCATAGGTAACACTCAGTCAAATTAATTTATTGATAAAGTACTAGAAAATTAGATTTTCTAAATACATAATGTAATTCATTAAAATCAATAATTATAAACTGGAGTCAATTTGGCTGTATCCACCGGGACATATGCCTTGCCAAGCATACGAGCCTTAATCAGTGTGATGATCAAGTGCTTAAATTATAAGGCAAAAACATAACGTCACTTATACTGAAGTCTGCATGGCATAAAAATTTTCCATCCCACACTCCCAGGTTGAGTACACTAAACAGTACAAATATAACATGGCATGAAAACCTGGCATGCTGATCAGTACACTTGATGCATCGGCACACAAGAGACAGAAATAAATGTGTGGTTTGATTTCCACCAGCAACTAAGAAGTTACCAATGCAATATTCATATTTTCTATCTGTTCCTTTCTTTTTTGTCTATTTTTTTTGGGGGGGGGGGAAGAGAATTCCAAAATTATAGTTTAAGGAGATTCAATTTACTCTAACATGTCAAAATAACCACAAATAAATCTAATATCTAAATGATGATCCAAATATAGCAATATGGGTGAATATTTTGAAATTTTAGTAGTAAAATGTTAGTGTAGTGAAACACACTCAAAGACTGTGGACAAAACTAATAAAATGGTTAGTATTCCACAACAACACATGTATGCTGAATATTTGCCAAAACTGGGAAAATGCAAAAACTGATTTAGTCATGAACATGGATAAATTCATTCATAATTAACCTTGTGTATAATCATGATAATTCAGGGTTAGGATTCCCTTGATTGATAGACAAGATAGAGCTGAGTGATGACTGACTGATGAACACTTTATGGGCATTGATCTAAGGAGCATTCTTGAAGTCCATGCTTCATCTAAGTAACTGTCTAAAGAAAATCAAAAGAGACTGTCCGTCCATGGTAAGTCATGCCTGTAATATGACATTAAGACGAGTCAAATATTCTGAGATAATAAGTAATAAGTAAGATTATGGAATAAATTATTTTTATCTCATCTTCGGGACAGTACCAATCTGTCGATACATTACCTAGGCAAAACAAAAGATAGTCCATCAGGGATTTTAGACCGCTTGCTATTTCTTAGCCCAGCTAAAACATGTTTTGCTACTGTACAACACACAAATTGGAAATAGTAGTCTCTGTGTGCAGCTGGCTGCTAAACATGGTGACATTTTGCTTCTAATTTGTCTGGATTGACTGTTTGATATGTATGTGTGGGGGTTCCCTGCTGTAGATTAAAATCCATGTCATTTTCTTCCTAATACCTAATTTATAGGTTCTTAATCCAGTGGCATATAGGTTCTAAATTTCAAATAAAATAGCGGAGGAAGGATGGTGGGTGCCACACTCAAAGTACATATACCCAAGGAAACCATGAACCAAGCTTCGGGAGTTCACCAGTATACTAACCACTGACACACATCGGCTGCATTGAGTTTTTTATGCAGATATACTCTTACCAGTCCCATAGAGGGAAGTGGTACGTGCAAAAGATGGAACAAAGGTCAAAATTCCCCAGCTGGCATTGTTCACAGGAATTGGACAACAGAAATGGTTGTCATGTGAGTGGGCCCATATTTGTTAGACAGTTTTAATCAAATGGCTACAGAGTGTAATATAGCTAAGTCATGTAGAAATGATGTTTTATGTTGTTCTCAGATCAAATGTTTAAGTTTCTATGATCAAAAAGAAATGTGAGAAATTCAAATCTCAAGGAAAAGCTTTGTGAAATGCATTGTGTATAGGTCTACAGAATATTTGTAAATGTAGCTAGAAACTAGAGCCTTAGGCACTGAAACGGGGCTATTTAAATGTAAAATAGGCTGTTGGAATAATTTCACTAACTCTTTGATGTTCAGTCACCATGGCGAAGAGCCATACAATTTGTAGTCTCACACATTTCTCTCAATAAAGTACTAGGTATACTGCTAGTTTGGAAGGTTACAAATTCTGACAATGGTTGTAGGCAGACTTGTACATGTAGAGCACTGCATGCTATCTAAAGTTTGGAGTTTGACCCTATCAATTAACCCTATCAGCTAAGTGAACCAAGCCATTGACCTAGGTCATGCATGTGTCATGCATGTGTCTATGGGCTAAATGGTATAGAGGGTCTGGTGGAGGGATGTTTGTGTGATGGTTCCCAAGTTACATACCGTGTAAGATTTCTGCAAGAATGGAAGCCTAGAAAATTAGAATTTCTTGCCAACATGGCAAACATATGATAAGTCTGCCTTAAACTATTTTCTTCTGTATTTGTTAAGTGTTCTAAATAAAGTTTTTATCAACCAGTGATTTATGACATCCTTTCAGGAAAACTCTCTAAGTCAACCTCTGAATAGTATCCATTTTGTATTCATGCTCTAAAGCAGAAAATCTCTGTGAAAATGACATATGAACATATATAAGAATAGCAGAAAATATTTAACTTCACTAATATAGACCAGGTGAAACAAAATCTAGCCAAAATAGTTGACCAAACTATCTGCAGTAGCTGAATAAGTTGAGGACTCTTTTCGTCTGCTCTTCCTCTCAAAGCCTAAAGCAGTTAAATAAACAACCAGTCACCCTGGCAACGGTACCAAATGTGCCCAAGTTTTTCCTGACTACAATACAGGACCATTAGTCCCGTGAAAATGTTAGTTGTCACCTGAACAAGCAAATGCATGCATGACATGGAGATAATCCAAAACCCAAAAGTTAGGCGATGCGGAGTGTATTGTATAATTATTTAACTCACCGCTCTGACTGATTTTTTCTGAAAGCATTGAATATTCAAATTTCAAATAGTCTAAATTACATGTACCACTCTGTGAAGATAGGACAGGGAAATAAATAGATGGATAACATTACTGCTACATGTGCATATTAAATGGGATAAGTTTAGTTTAATATCTTGATTAAAGTGGGGATCCTACAAGAATTCACTCAATGACAGGTACTTGTGATTTCCACATATGATTTTTTTGCAAAACCAAACCAAAGGGCTTAGCGGGAAATTGTGCCAAAGCTAGCTTGGAAAAAGTTGGATATATCTCCAAAGAAACATTAGTTCCAGATCAATAGTTAGTTGTTATCTGTAAAAAGGCTTGTGTTAAAACCATGTTTGTTCAAAGTTGAGGAGTTTCCAGTCTTCAGGAAGTCCTCTCTGGGAATTTCCTGGCCTCGAACTCAAAAAAGGATTCTAAGGCCTGCAGGACCTGGAGCATGGTAGTGCCTTAAGTAATCATTGTAATATATCAAGTGTGCTGATCAGCAAACCAATTCTCTCTTGCACTGGGTTATCTCACAGCCATGATAACATTATAACGGTATTATGCTTAACGATCTACAAATTTCGCAATATGCCCATAACTAAGTTCAGAAATCTGTGCCACTGTGACAGTTTGCAATGGAGACAGGTTCAACGTGGAGTGGACGTCACACTTCTCGAGGTGCATCTTAGAAACAAACAAAACTTTTGTAGCTGATCATCTCTGCTGATAATAATGCAGGCAAGTGAGACAGTGCATTATCATAGATACACAGGTAACCAGGCCTGAAACCATGTCCACACTTGATGGTACAGTTCAACACTTACTCACACATCAAAATATGTCTGAACGATTGAGCCTCAGTTGATGAATTAACACATGTACCACCGGACCAATCAATAAAATTAATTGACAGCTATATATGGGCACTTTATCTTTCAAACAGACGAAAGATGATAATTTCCTTTTTAATTTTGTCAAAATAAGAAATGGCCACTTTTTTGAAACAGAAGAATTTTGGTATGGATCTATACAGATTTCCACAGTATGATCCTTATCCTATTGATCCGTGGACAATCAAGTGTGATACTGAGAAGTTTGATGAGTGAAAGGAAAGTAAAGAATGAGAACAATGAACTAGTGTTATTTACGGTCAATGCCAGTACACATGGTATAATGTCCAACAAAACTATGGAAAATAGCTTGTATGGTAGTCCAAACCAAATCAATGCACAGCAGTGGGACATATTGAAGGCTTGGGTAATATATTTTTCACCTGAATCAGTTTGATAACCATTAAGCGACACCAATTTTGATTCACAGGAGGATTTTATTTTTCACCAACATTGAAGGCAATAGAAATTTTTTTAAAAACTGGACATTTAAAGTTTGTTCCTTTCTTTCTGCAGGTAGATGAGTTTCCATGGCACTTGTCTGTCTCTGTCATGCCTGTCCATAATATCAAAATAGTATCGCCTTCAATGTTGAAAAAATAAATAAAATCCCTGTTTTACAGAATTACTTCTGATAATCTGTATACAGATCTAATAAATAGGGCAGATACAATGACATCTGAAATTTCTAATTAATTTCTAATTCCAATTAATTCGAAAATAATCCAAGTGACATGAACAAACTGATGCAGAAGGGTCTATGAAGCTAGCAATTAAATTTATTTGGCTGTAACAGTTTTTAATGTACATTTGTGTATATACAGACCTGATTGGGATATGCGTCTCCTGATAACACCAGCTGTTTATTGGCATCAAACATCATCCACAACTGACTCTCATACTCTGACTCATATAACATGTCACTGAGCAAAGATACATCTGGAGTCACCTCCCCTGCCTTGCTCTACAATAGAAGACACAGAAAAGATGAAGTTGAAATATCTGTACAAAACAGTACTGGCTCAAGACAAATATTCAGTAGTTAATATCTCCTAGCAGATAATAATCTATGTTTTTGTAATAGTTATAGAAGGATTTCAACAGGCTGGAGCTGAAAACTTATCTCCCTTACAGATACAATCAGTTTTTTTCAGGATCTCAACAGGTTAGACAGAACCACCTCTCTAAAAATAGAGGTAAAAATGGTCATTTTTGTTTAAAAACCTTTTATATATTTATTCATCACGAGTCCAAAATTATCAGGCAACTTAGATTATATATTACAACATGTCATAATAGTGATTTTTCAATGAAAGTATATTCTGATTTTTAATAGACAACGAAAACATGTCATCCATTATTATGCAAATTAGATAGACAATTTATTTTTTGAATACCATCTGATGGAGATATATATCTCAATGGTCGTGTATGGCTGATGTCTCTTAGTTTGATACATATTCTTGATTTTATTGAGCAAAAACCACCATTTTTACCTCCATTTTAGAGAGGTAGTTCTCTCTAACCTGATCAAAATGTCCCAAATGCCTTGCTTCTTCAGAGGTCAAAATTTGGGCAACCCATTATGAGGACAGCTATCTCAGGGAACATTTATCATTAAACCAAATCATTGTTTCCATATTGAAATCGTGAAGATTTCAATCATTTTAAGCGAAAGACCAGGGCAAGCAGTTTCATGGAATTGGTCTCCCCAATCACATATGTATGGTATTTCTCGAGAACTTCTCTTTTCTGACAACATCCAATCAGCCAAAGCTAGGCCGTTCAACTTCTGTCAGATATACCTGCTGGAAGAATGCCATAACTGACATAGGTTATACCTGTGTGAACTTGTAGGTTAACTCTATAGCATAGATCTGTCTACCCTCTGGTAAGGTGTCCCTGGCACCAATCAAACATCGGATCTTGTTCTCTGTGGGTCTGAGGATTCAGGGAAAATACACACCACATATATAGTCAGTCAAGTAGAACTACATGTATGCCCATTGTATGAGGTCTAGGAAATCACTGGTACATTAAGTTCTAATTTCCCATCTCCATTAGAAACATTACTATATCTTCATTGCTAAAGTCTTCATTGAACAAGTAAAAACAAATTGTGTACTGTTAGAAATTTAGATCCACTGGATATCTAAATTTTTACAGTTTCATTCTTAATTTTGATCATCACTGTACAAAAAAAAGTATCATTTTCACAGACCTATCAAAATAGTCCTTTTCAAGATCATTTATGGCATAGGAAATGGAAAGGTGAAATATATTTTCCATTTTCTTAGGTTGAGTAAATCCTTAGTAACGTATAGCCCATTACCATAAAACTGGAAAACACACAATCCTCACGTTTAAAGGTTTAACCCAATATTGATGGTCTCAAAATACAATGTGTAGTATTTTGATCAGATAACTTTTATCAGACAAATTTTAAAGCTTGGAGCTTTGGTTTAAACTCAGGGCTTTTTGTTACATTTGAAATATTAAATTTAAATGCTACTTATTGTAATCAACTCACCTGAGCGGTTGTACCAGCGTTTTCAAACTTATGGCTGGTGATGCTTCCTCATTCCTCAGTGTCGCCCGTACGTCATACCTTGAGATGCCATTAGCTGCATGCTAAATCAATATAAAATGTTACATACATGTTATCAATTCTATAAATTATTTGATATGAAATAATTTCAGGCAATTTGAGGTAGAATATTGCATACACTTTTACGAAAAATGTCAATACCATATACCCTTGTGGTCGCCATTTCGAATTACCCATGATCCTTTAATCCCAGTGTCAAGCGAATAAGCTTAAAATGAACTCAACAAGATCTCATTTCCTGAACTTTCTCTGTTTAAGAGTTTCATTTATGATATGGAATTCAAATAATACATAATTTGGCACTTATCTGGTAATAGAAATGGATAAGAAAAGCCATTCTCCATCACTTCTCAATTGCAGATAATGATGTAACTCTCTATTAAAGACCGATTAACTAGTATTGCGACCTACCACAGTGAGCTGTTTGGAGTCAATCTGTACTCCATGAAAGGTGATGTTGTAATTTACATTGACGTCTCCTAGACTGGCCCACCACTTGGCCATACACAGTTCCAGGGTGATGCTGTCCTGTACATGTACAATTGATGAGGACGACAAATTAATCTCAATGAGGAAAATCTCTCATTTGAGATAATATGTTTTTGAAATTCCATAAGCAATATCAATTGTTAACATTTCTTTGTCAACATATTCAAGGGCTACAAACTCAGTTATCATCATTAACACATGTCATGCACAGTAGTTTTAATGGTGAACACAATTTACTGTGATATGAATTTAAAAACAAATCTAAGGATACTGGATACAAGTTTTCAAATACAAAATCTCACAAAATTAAAATATAAAGTACAGGTATTTAAAGAAGAGCCTACTAACCATTACAGGGAATGCTTGTGTGGTATCTCCTAAATCAGACAGTGTGATTAACTTCTCAAATTCGTATTTCTTATACTGATGTAGTGGAGATATCTGGAGAGCATGGAGGAGGAATCGACAATTCTTCTCTTTATCTGTTGAGGTTAGGTTCACCACTGGGAAATACACAAAATATGACATGATCATTTCTCTACTAATTTGAATGTCAAAGTATTGTTTCAGTATTGATTAATTTTATTGTTTAGAGACATGAGTTTCACCCTAAATATTCCTACTGTCAGGACTATTTTACTTGCAGAAATACTAAAACTGTTCAAGGACTTTCCAAAGAGTCCAATACCTATTTCAATGACCTAAGGTAAGGATAACCGTCTCAGCAATTCCTTTGATGACAGGTACTGGGATAGACACAGTCAAATTGTACTGACCAATAATAATGTGTTTGCTCTCAGACAAAAATTACATTGATTAACTATGTATCTTTATTCTTATCATTTTTTTATTCTTGATCATCACACAGTGAATTAAGGTCTTTCAATCAACCTTTGTCAAAAAAGCCTATTTTAAGGACTGCCAAGGCTCTGAAATTTGCGAATTGGAATTGAAGGATTTTAAGGCAGAGTAGCCTGTTCTGGCCTGGGAGGACAAGAGAAATATTTGACAAAATAACTCTCTAATCATCAGCATTGTGGACCTGGTAAATTACATTAAATATGTTCAGGATGGGAAATCCTCACCTGCCAAACTAGCCCCTCTAGGCACTTGGATGAAGTGTCGGCGAATCTGACCAGGTTTGAATGTCATTTCCTTGTATGCTATCTGGTGGTTGTCAGTATCTGTCACGCTGGAAAAACAATGATGTAATTTATTTTTTTCAAGCATTGTGAACTGTACTTGGTTGAAGGGGAGACAACCCAGCATGAAAGGACAGCCCAGCAGATGGTGGGGGAAGGTTGAACCCTTGGGTCCATTACATCATACATTATATGACTGGGGAATTCACAGTCTTGGTTTATACGTTTATTACACAAAGTAATTGGAGCACAGTGAGTGGAGCTCATTAGTGTGTCTCCTAGAACAACTTGCATTAACAGAAAATATTGCAGTTTCAAAGTCTCACAGTCTTCATTATTGCAGATCGATGTATGATATTTTATGCATCACAGTGCTATTTTGGACATTTTTAGAGGTTACTAGTATTCGCAATAAGTTTCCAAGATCATGGACCTTTTGCGACAAAACTTGGCATCAGACATCCGCTACTCAGAACTGATCTTTGACCTATTTACTATGTTTATCGGTGCAGTTATCAGAGCACTGACAAATCAACCGTCTTAACATGTCAGCAGTACTAGTAAGGGTGCTTTTTTGAACACTTTGGAATCAAATGCCATGATTTTATATTTAATTGCAGTTATGATTTATTAGATTGGCCATGAACTAATTATTCCTTTACTGTTTATTTTATTGGCATATGTCTACGTAGTTAAATTAATCTTATCACAAAACAAAAATCAGAGGATGTTTCATGTGCACCCATGCCACCAAACAGCAGGCAGAGACAACTCTGCTAGGCCTTGAGAAGATTTCTTAAATTATCTCCACCACAGAGGAGAGAATTTACCTGGCAGCCACTATCACAGTCACAGGCACCCGGAACACTGGACCCTTCTCACAGCACTGGATATCATAGGCACAAACCTGAAACATAGGTATGACCATGAAAACAATACAATCTGCAGTGATCAAAGCTGTAAACAAAGTGTATGATCATGGCGGAATGTTCTATTCAACAACCCTCTAGGTAAAGAGTTGTGAATAGAAGCCTGTGGTCATTATGGTGAGCAATCTGCTTGTTCTGTGAATACAGAACCACCGACTATAGTGACTAGTTCGAACAAATTGAACTGTACCCATGCAATAGATCTGTAAATCTTCCAAAGATTCTCCTTGCAAGAGAGACAATATGGGTTTTTACTTAAGGGTTAGACAGACATCCACCAGTATTCATGACATGACTTTACTAAACCTTTGTATTTATGAAGAGTCTGGGTACAGACAGACTTCTGTAGATTGTTGTTTCGTGATTCCTTACGTAAAGGAATAATCAACATGTGGGAGTTTCTAAAGGTGAAAAATATTCTAGATTCTCCTGGGAGACTTGGTAATGAAGAAACTAGAAATTCAGTTGAATTTGTGTAACTGGAAAGCTATGCTTCTGAAAGGAGACCAATATAACATACCTCTGTATAATGTGCTCCCTCATGTAAGCCCCTTGGGTCAACTTTCACAGAGAATGACCTGGAATTGCTCCATAGCTCCAGGTGGGCTGGCACCTGTACCCAGGCTGCCTCACATACTAGACTAAACTGTAACATAAAGTCTATCTTTGTTTCTGGGTCTATCAAAATCAGAGAAAAAACATAAGACATTCATTTTGAAGTCTGATACAAGATCTGAATAATTTGCACCATTTTTTTTTAAATATGTTGTGCGAGAACCTAAAATTAGTATGTAACTTTTCACCAACACCTGATTTCTGTAAAATAGTAATCACATTTCAACATATTTTTTTTCTTCTTAGATAAGTGTATTCAATTTCAGTGCAATCAAAATCACATGAGACTTCATCAATCCATGAATTTCTGGAAAATAGAAACACCGCCTCTCCAATACCTTGTATAATTAATTAATATTAATTAATGGATTCAATAAATGTGAAAAATGCAGACAAGAGATATATACCTGTTTTATCATCTATAAAGGAAGGTTCAATGGTGACTAATACTTCTGAAGGTTTATGTTGTCTGACAGATTCCCTGAGATATATTCCACGTTGTCCATTTGAGCAGCTGATGGAAAACTGTGCGTTAAGTTCCCGAGATTGACAGTGGTTGGATAAATGATCAAAAGTCCTCTCAACCTGTACAAGTACAAGAATAGATATAAACGTAATCATTACAATTTGCACGACTCAAATGATGAACCGCTTCGACATGTCTTTCAATCAATCAAATCAGAACAAACTCTAGGACATGTTTATGACAATATGTATGCTAACTCATTTTCATGAAAATGATGAATGCAGATTGAATCATATTGTAGATAGAAAGAGAGAATTAGATACAATGTCGAATTCAGCAATATTTCAGCTACATAGCGATGAAATATTTTTCAATGATATCCAATACCAATCATCATGTAGTGTATACATAGTGTATTATATCTACATGAAGATGCCTGCTAACTGACCTGAACTAAACCGTGTCCTATAGATAACCGTTCTATATTCTCTACAGGCATGGCTGAGTTTTCCAGAGCTCTCTTCACACTGTGTGGAGAATAAGCCACTCCTCGTGATTTGAGACCAGACAACACAAGGGCTGGAAAAGTAAATGGGAACAAACGAATCAGATCAGTACTTAAAAAATTTTTCAGCTCTTATTTATGGAAGTGCAATTTATGTTTTAGGAGGGAATGTAAAATACATATCAGGGTTGGGGTGGGTGGAGGCAGAGAGCAGGCGTGACATGCTCAAGAGAGGGGTAAAGTCTAGGCATGTTACGAATACCATCTTCGATACCACAAAAAAAATAGTAAGAAGATTAATATTGACCACCCAATCTTTCCCAGACACCTGTTTCTTTTGAACACGTTTTCATAATAAACACAGGAAGGAAGCAATCAGAGATTGCTCAATTGTATGCCCCCCCGCCCGCTTTAATCCGACACTGCCCCGCCATTGTTCTGTTCTTTATTGGTTGGTGGAGGCCTAATTTGGATAATTATAAAAATTCTGTTTCAGTCACTTTTTTTTGCCATGCCTCACATAATACATATTCCAAGTATCAACCAACAAGTGATAATACGATGTTCAAGATGGTCGCCAGGACTTTCGCCAAATCCGAAAATGTGACCTGGTTATGAGACCTACATTCCTTGGGAGAATATTGTGGTGAAATTATGAAGCGATCAGTGAACTTTGAATTTTGCACCCAATTCATTCTTTTTGGGGCAATTTCATACTTCAGGTCCTATGTTGTCTGCTTTGGAATGTAGAATAACATATAATATAGCAATTTTCCTGGTCCAAATCGGTTATGGACTGAGATCCAGCCTGGACAAATAAATATATCCCATTCACTTAGGTTTGATAAACAAAGGGCCACAACTCTTGAAAATATAACCGAAAGCAGAGAAACTTCACGCTGCACATATCCTGCAAATTTCATAGTTGTCCATTCAATATTAACCGAGATCCAGCCCCCCAAGTCCCAATTCACAAAGATTTGAAGTAAAAAAGCCATAACTCTTGAAAATATACGCGAAATGTGGAGAAACTTCATGCTGCACAACTACAGGGCACTGACCACATATCCTGCAAATTTCATAATTGTCCATAAAATATTAACCGAGATCCAGCCTGGACAAGTCCCAATTCACAAAGATTTGAAGAAAAAAGGGCCATAACTCTTGAAAATATATGCGAAACGCGGAGAAACTTCACGCTGCACAACTACAGGGCACTGACCACATATTCTGCAAATTTCATAATTGTCCATACAATATTAACCGAGATGCAGCCCGGACAAGTCCCAATTGACGGAGAATTCAAGAATAAATGGCCATAACTCTTGAAAATATAAGCGAAACGTGAAGAAACTTTACGCTGCACAACTGTGGGGCACTGAACACATATCATGCAAATTTCATACTTGTCCATACAATATTAACCAAGATCCAGCCCGGACAAGTCCCATTTACAGAGATTTCAGAAAAAGGGCCATAACTCTTGAAAATTATACCGGAACTCAGAAAAAACTCTATGCTGCACAACTACAAGGCACTGGCCACATTCCATGCAAGTTTCAATCCTGTCCATCAAATATTAACCGAGATATTGCGTGGACAAGAAAGTCGGACGGACAGACGGACGGACAAAGCGATCGCGGGGGCATAATAAATATGTAAGTTGGGCATGCCAATTACAGCAGAGAATATTACATGTATAGCAAAGTTTATCATATCAGAAGTACAAAACATCCTTACCAATACAGCCACAGGCATTAGGGGAGCTCATACTGGTGCCATTCATGAGTTGGAGGCCCTGAAGTGTCCAGTTAGGGATAGAGGCTATGGCCCCTCCTGGAGCGCTGATGTTCACTCCTAGGTCACCATCATGGCTGTACATGAAGCAGACAAATCATACAAGCATTGTAGTTGTGTAATTATGTGATAATGGTAATAATACATACTGTTATAATGTTCCACATTCATCTCTCATAATAACAGACTGATTCATTCTCCAGACATTACAAATCTCGTCCAGCTCTTGTGGGAAGGCTTCAGTTCTGGGTTCATGAAGACCCCAGTTTCTAACATTCTCCTCTCCCGTCAACGCTGCGTTTGTTACTATTTTTATGTCCTCCCCCAACCCCCACCTTGCCTTGAGTGGGCACAGTATTTATTTGAAGGTGCTATAAAGTGATTGTAGCAATAAGTATTCAAAACAAAGCCATGCATCTGGTGTAACATTGAGTTTGGTGAAATTCAGTCCAATGAAGCTTCCATCGAAGTTAGGTGAAATTCCGTCCAGTAGACTAGTTCTCCAGATATCCTGAAGACGGAGCCTGAATATACATGTACAAGCAGACGGACGGACACTGGACAAGATCGCAAGCACACACACCAAAACCTAATCAGATAAGGTGGGCCTTCCAATGAAGCTTCCATCCATGTTTGGTGAAATTCAGTCCAATGAAGCTTCCATCGAAGTTAGGTGAAATTCCGTCCAGTAGACTAGTTCTCCAGATATCCTGAAGACGGGGCCTGTATATAGATGTACAAGCAGACGGATGGACACTGGACAAGATCGCAAGCACACACAACAAAACCTAATCAGATAAGGTGGGCCTTCCAATGAAGCTTCCATCCATGTTTGGTGAAATTCCGTCCAGTAGTTCTCTAGATATCTTGCAGACAAGAAAAGGGGATGGACAGACAGACAGCACAAACACTGCATGTCTCAGCACAAACACTAGATGTCTCCCCCAAACATAGTTGAAGGAGACCTAAAAAACCCACCGGACCCTGTCAGCACACAAGCTTAGGTATTATCATGGGCATCTCTGGAGACCAAATATAAGCAAGTTCCATAATCTGCCTCTTTATGTTTCAGGACCATATCTAATAAACCAAGAGCAATTCTCGGTACAACAGTCTGAGAATGAAGGGAATCCATCATAATCCATGGGCCGTGGACACATGCCCTTATATTTGTCAATCAAAATCATTCTTTCATAGAAATTTCCCAGAACCCTTCAAAGTCTCTCAACATGAAAGAATTTTGTAAATTCTCTACAATTTTCACGATTACACATTCACTACCTTCTGGAATTGATTACATTGTAATCTTGATGATAGAACGTCTATAAATTTGTATCGATAAACTGAAAACCTCGAAAATGAAATACTTCCGAGTGTGTTTTGTCCAAATCTATAACATAACAGTGGTTATGCTGGAGAGAGTTCCACAGTCCAAGCTAGCTAGGTACTCACCATGGCCCCCGTGATGACCACGTGTATTGCATGCCCGGAAGTCTCTCTCTCAGGGAATACTCTGCTGCCATCATGGCCGGTGACACATATGCTCCAACCCCTGCAACAACACAACTTAGTAAATTAAACATTCATTGCATCAAATCTCTTGAATCTGTGCTTGATTGACAATGTATGAGATTACATGTTCATATGTATATAACCGCCATTGGACACATTTGAATACACTGTGCCTGTTTGAAGTTCATACCAATAAACATTCTCGCTCCTCCAGGGGAACCGAACACATCCCCGAAGCCTCTGGCTGATTTACAGCACTGAGTTATTATTCAGTGAGTGAATATGATTTAACGATGCTTTCAACTGTATTTCAGTCATATCACGACGTTGGGTGCTATTCCTTTTCACACCTGGGAACCACACGGGTGGGGTCCTATTCCTTTTCACACCCGGGAACCCCACGGGTGCCTCAGTTAGTCGCCTCTTACGACAAGCTGTCTGAGGAGCTGAGGCCTATTCTTACCATGACCTGCGGTGTGCACAACGACATCACAGGCCAATCCCCGGAAGCCCCACAGGGCGAGTTATTATTCATTCATGAATATACGCCATGCCTTACGAACCTCATGATCATCAATACAACTAATCAAAAGCCACTAATTTACTACACTACCAACTTTACGATGCAATTTTGGGATAGTGAGTGAGTGAATAGAATTTAACGTCGCTTTCAACAATATTTCAGCTATATCGCGACGAACCAACTAAGCCCCACCACTGCTACTTGAAAGAAGAATCTTTGAAGCCGCATGGAACCAGACACCCTCCATCCACACCCTCCATCTATAAAACACTGAGGACAGCACACAAGACACAGACAGGACGCTTACATGGTGCAATAAAGACAAGTGATATTACAGTGCTAGACATCACATTGTAAAGTTCCTGTTGCTTCTCAGCAAATTGCATTGAAGCAACAGGAACCTGAGCCCACCCAACCACCCGCCAATTTTGGGATAACATGCAAGTGCACAGAGCTCTTGCATGTTTGTGCACAATAAAGAATTTAAATTTTAGTCACGTGCCCCAGACAGCCTAAATGTAAAATGGTGATTGGCCGCCACAATATAAATGGGAACTAGAGCCACAAGCCTCATTATATGCAACAGCTAGACCCAGAGAGGATAGGCTGAGGAAGCCGTTGTTCTTCATGTTCTTGGTTTGATGATCAATATGCTAGTCACAGACAAAATGGGTCCTCCCATAAATAGAAAGGACTTGCAAACTATTTCTTCAAAAAATGCTGTATCTTGATCTGCAAGAGATAAATCTTTAGACCTGTTGATAAAACCACATCTTTTCTATCATGTATGTTTGATGCAGATATCTTCATCAAACTCCCCTTTTTAATAGCTATGTTAAATCAATTCTAACATTTAGGTTATATATAAAGATTCTTGTGATTGAGGGAGACAGCTTTTTCATGTGATCATTAAAACAGACTAGTCAAAATATCAAGAGATCAACAGAATTTTCAGTTAGCTACATGTAGGGCGGCAGACTATTATGGAATAATATTTAATTCTTCACCTGACATACCTATGATAGCAGAGACTGTACCCCCGGGACTACCCACTGTAGATAAGGCTGGGCCATTGTTACCCGCACTAGATACAAATATTGCACCATGTTTATTTACAACCTCGCTTAATATATCACAGACCCGCCTGCAAAATAATAAAAATACAACTGTTATATACACCACAAATTTCTCAGTTTCCTCCGACAATGATATACATATACATGTATCATTTTAATAATTAGACAAATAAATTATTATTATTACTGTAATCCCTCTAATAATTCCATCCCCCTAACTCCCCCCTCCCCAATTTTGGGGGGGGGGACAAAATACAATCGCCTGTTCTAATAAATTTGATCACCCTCTAAAATCATTGAAATAATGAAGAAATAATGGATTAAATGCATGATTTTGAAATTTAATCACCTCTGATTTTGTAGTAGAAAATTTCACTTCCCTTGATGGAATTATCAGTGAGATTACCATGTTCAGAAAAATTTGAAAATCCAGGTTAATTAGCTGTGCCTCCAAACTGACTACCTTAGCAATTTAAGATACTAACTGCAATGATAACCAGTTGTTGGTTTACAAAGTCATTTAGCTGATCATGCTGATAGGGGAAACCAGAAACTTTTGAAAATCAGTAGATATTTGAAATGATTGAGGTCGGACAAGTCAGCAAACAGGTGAATTCACGGATTTTTAGGAAGTAAATACTTTTTGTCTAGATTTAGCAAAAGCTGGTTTCTGACCTTGTGTCTTTAATCTTGTAGGGTAAAGTAAAACAGAGTTATCTAATATTTTGATATTCAGCAGCACTTAATTGGTATGGTATCCCATTTATCATGTTCATGCAATGGTATATATATATCAGAGTAGTTTCCTTAAAACAGTGTATAACCTACATGTAGCACAGCTTTTCAAAGGTTTCAGCAGTTATAGTTATATGCCAGCCATGTTGTACATACCCTGAATTTGGCCAGTGACTAGCCTCTCCGTAACTGTAATTGAGCAGGTCACATTTTCGTTCTATCACCTTGATCATCTGTAGACATAAATATATAATCAGGCAAAGCTGAAGTTTGGTATAGAATATAAAGGTCTTCATAGAATAATACATCGCAAAAATGTATCAAGTTATGCCCCCAGACAAGGATTTAAGGATTGCTGTGGCTTTTTATAATCATGATCATGGTTGATTTTCATCAGCTCATGACACTTTTTATGTTTTCATTTAGAGTTCATGGATCAGCACATGAACATCTTACTTGACTAGTTTGACAAATATAAATACAGACAGAAAACCCAGTAGACAAATTTGTCGTAATTTCAATTGTCTCAGACATGCTGGAGCAGTTATCCCTTAAGTTCTTCATGGTGCTTGTACACCTGCAATGTTCATGGACTTACAGCCCTAGTTCATGGTGCTTGTACACCTGCAATGTTCATGTACTTACAGCCCTAACTAGTGCGGTACCCGTCTCCATGGATCCAAGCCTCGTGTCCCCAATCTTGATACCGATGATTTGAGCCCCAGGGGCCACACCATTCCTCTCTGGACTGTCGGGGAAGTGTCCCGCGGCAATACCACACACATGGGTCCCATGAGATCCTTTAGTTCAGTAAAGTAATCAGTTAATTGCATGGAATATTTTGCGTCTCTAGTGAATCAAGTAGATAAGATGACTTATTAATCACTTGTGGGAGTATAGCATCAAAAAAGGGTTATTTTCACAAATGATTCAGAGCAAAGCATACATTGACCATGAACAAAATACTTGTTTTGGCATTAGGTGAACACTGCTACTCCTACATAGTCAAGTGTGTGATTAGAGTCTTACTGGTTAACACATCTTGCAGTGATAAATTAGTTCCAAAAGTAGAAAAGTTGATCATGGTCATTGGTCGGTGCATGAATATTTCTCTCTTGGAACATTTCCCCCTGGCAATTTCCCTCTTCCTATTGTTTGTATCATGACTACAAATGTACATGTATAACTCAGCTGAGATATTGACTAAACAATTGAAGCATTTTTTTTTTTTAATAATTTCTTATCATTTTCTATAATTTAGCATGATTAAATAATAGTGTATATATTGTATAAGTTATTAACTATCACATAGTGATATTGATACATGTTTAGGTTAACTTTCACATAGTGATAAAGTACATTAATCAGCAATCACACAGAAGTATGACAAAGTAAAACAATAAATTTTACCTAGTAATAGAAATTAAGTAACGAACATCCTGCTTGGTGTCATTATTTTAATTGATGATTAAATTTAAGAAAAACAATGTGAACATTATCAGATTTGCCACAAATATCATCCAACAATGTCAATTTTGTCTCCATGGAAACCATGGGGTATTTTTTGCAATCCTGTCAGTTTATTGGAAGTCATAAAAAAAAAGATAATCATCTAAATCACTTTCTTTTAAATTATTACTTTGCAACAAATTTTTACTAAATCCTCCAAATCTTGGTGACAATATCTTAAAAATATATAGAAAAAACAAATCATGACAAATTAATCTTACTAAAAATACGACAAAAAAAAATCCTCCAAATTGTTTTTGTCTATATTTCAACTTTGATATACATTTGTACAGTCATTGGTCATGTTAGCCCGGGATACTGAACACAAACCTGCATTGGCAACTATTTCTAGGACATTTCCTTCATTATAGATGTTTACAGAGAAGTTCATCATATCTGAAATGAAGAAATATTTTGTAAAATATATAATTGTGATATCAAACTAGGATCAAAGTCAAGTTCAGACATGTCAGAATAGAATTCCTCAGATTTCAGTCACAGATATATTGGTGAGTGAATGAGTGAATATGATTTAATGTCGCTTTCAACAATATTTCAGTCATACCACGACATTTGGGTCCTATTTCACAGACACCTGGAACCCCCACAGTTGGGGTTCTATTCCTTTTGACACCCGGAAGCCCCACAGCTAGTTAGTCGCCTCTGATGACAAGCTGACCGAGATATTGGAGTTTGAAGCACACAAATCTGTGGAATGGGGAATATAAAAAAGTTTTGCTGATGTAACCAACGAAGCCCATGTTGAGCATGGCAGGCCTGGGGAGCATGGGGATTTCAAATTTCATCAAAACCCCTTTTTGGGTTCCGTGCCCAGTGTTCCAAGGCAACCCACCAGAAAATATTTAGCAATGACCAATTCATTTTACTTTATAATCCTGAATGATGAAAACATAATTTTGTTTCCGTAGTTTTGCCTTAATGGTACCGCCAGTCTACTGGAACCGATCATTTCCATGAAATCACCAGGCCTGCATGGTTTATGCTCAAATACATAGCAGGGGTTCATTGACATTAGGTTTTACAGCCATTAATCAACTGTAAAATTTCTGAATACTGACTGTAAATATATATTATTTAGGTAAGAAATATTCAAAATTTCCACACAAACTCAATTCTAGAAATGAGATAAATAAATTTAATTGTCCCAATACGCTTCGCTAGATCGTCACTTCATAAAAACATGAGATTGATCTAATCAAAACCCCTCGGCTTTCCCAAGTGATTTAGACCCATGTGTAGTGTAAATTGGGGAAGAGATATGTGGAATATCAAGGTAATTTACAATTTGTAGTGTATGGATGTATCAACAGATCAGGGTATGGAGTATAGAACTAAGAATGCTAAGTATTGCAGTTCTGCAGATACAGTTACATTCAAGCATACAGGACAGAAACAGAAATTAATATACCTGTAAAGCCAGGGGCATAATTCTGTAAAATATGGGCCGAGGGGAGCCACTTTCGATAAGCATCTGACTTACAGAGGCAATTGCGTTAATGTTTACACTCGTTTCGTTCGGTTCAGTTTCGGTTCAGTTCGGTTATTAAAATATGACCGCAAAAATTTTAAACCGGAACAAAGTTTGAACGAATTATGACCGGATTATGAACAGAGTTTGACCGGAACGAAATAACCGAAAAGAAATAACCGAAACGAAATGAACAGAACGAAGTGAGCGAAATTTGGACTGCCGCAGTCGACTGCCCGCTGCAGCAGTTTAATGTTTGCCTATGAATAAAGTTGGATGACTGACAGAATGGCTCAGAAACCCATATAGTTAAATGATGTTTACAAAATGTACTGATTGTAATTTGTATAGATGATAAAGAAATGTGAAGCATTCTTTCTTTACTCTACTCCCGCGGCGAAAAACCCCACGTGGTCAACTGTGCGAACTTTGACCCTGCAAAGCTACATGTATGCCCCTGAAAACAGACGCACCACGTGGTCCTATCCGTGCGATACTTTTAAAGTGTGATTACCTACTGTTCACTTCCATAGTCTACCGAATTTGTGATTACAGATGAATTAATTTTCAAAATACTATAATAACAACTACATGGCTTGTTGTCCCAAGATTCTGTGTTGTAATCTGTTATGGTTGGCATCTTTTGTTTGTTTGTTTTTCGCACTGTTTGGTCCCGGAGACGATTGAATAATTTTTGTTTGTACTCAGAAATAAGTCCCCCCGCAATACGCCCATTATGAGCCCAGTACGGTAACATAACGGAATAAAAGAACAACATTTCACATGGAGTACATGCAGATCTAATATCCATCACGAAGTAAGAGTATATTACCAATACAATAACAGTAACACTTTAAATTAAGCCTAGAGCTCAAATTAACAAAAAATGAATCCCGTTTTGCGAGACATGAGAAAATATAAAATACCACATATCTTGAAATGAAATCTTTACGTAGTACTTCTATTTATATCTCCCTCTGCTCTCTCATTGTTATTTATTATTTAATTATTTATTTTAATATCTAGCGCTACAAAAGATCTTAAAGTGAACGTAAAGGCTGAGGCAACATGCACTCTGTGGGAAAGAGCTACATTGAAATACTGAAATAGCAGCAACAAATATTTTTGGGGATTTTTTTGCACCGAGTACGAACGAAATTATCTCCGTTGTATTATTGTTTCCCGGCTGCCGCCATGCTGGCTATCTCACTCAGAGCAGTGACGTCGTATCACCTCGGAGCTCTTTAATTCGTGGAGTTAGAAAGCGCAGAAAGCATGTAAACATAGCGACGCACGAGGAGGCTAGCCTGACTTCAAGTTCTGACGAAGAGACAAATGAAGGTTTACAGGGTTACCAGTTTGAACCAAAACGCTCCGATGTCGACGAAAGTAGTGAGTAGTTCATCGAACGTTTCAGGTCAGTAAACACTTGCTGGAGACACGCAGCACAATCAAAACACGCTTGAAACAGCCGAGCTCTCCACCACCGCAATTACAATTCGTGCTACAGCGATGCCAAAACAAAGTGATACTACGTCACAGGAAAATATCACGTGCTCCGTACAAGCGTTTTCATTGGCGCAAGGCTAATGAATAAACTGATATGGCCGACTCCATCGCTCGTTGCATCAGTCAATAATTCCCGTGTTTGGAATTTTTTGTTTGGAAGGGGAAAAATCACAAAAAATATTTGTTGCTGCCAAATGATACTTTTAATATAGTTCTTCCACGCAGTGCGTGTGTTGTCGCAGCCTTTACGTTCACTTTAAATGAACGAAGAAATGTACCGTGAAATTTAAATGAAACATTGAGCTGATGGGCCGCGAAATCCGAATGGGAAGCGGACTACAATTTCAATCAATCAAAAATCGAAATATAATCGGGTGGGTCTAAAAAAAGGAAAATAGATGAGAAAATACTTAATTAATATTATCCTGGATGGTATAAAAAAGATTCGTTATCATCGAGGCGTACAAGGTACATTCCAAAAGATGTTTTTCGTCCTCAATACAATTGTGTTGCGGAAACCTGTCCCTTATGTATGGGAGATATCACAGAGAAAAGTACCGGTAATGAAAAACTTATTAGCCCATTCTAATATTCTTCCTAAATATTTACATAATACTAAAAATTTGTCTAGACTAATGTGATAACAAACGAGAAGGATGGAAGATAATTTTACCGATAGCACAGAAGAATATATAAGATAAATATTCTGATAAAAAATATTATTAAACAATTTTGAATAACTTTTTCTTTTCTCATATCGGGTCGTTTCCACCTAAACGTTGCACCAACATCAAAATTGTATTCTCTGTTTTGTCACTTATTAAGTAAGATATTTTAAGAACTACATGAATACAAGTTTCAGAAAAAACTTTTTTTTTTAAATTCAGCTAGTACATTTGCAGCGAATTAGGGGTTATCAGAAGATGGCAGAATTCCAAACTATCCTTATTTCTCAGCAATTTCTGCAATGAAGTTGTTTCAATCATGAACGGAGTTTGACCAAACCGTTTGACCGGAAAAACCGCAAAACGGAACGAAATGAACGCGAACGGACCGCAAAATGAATGGAACGAGTGTAAACATTAACGCAATTCGTACTGTAGCACTAGTTAAATGAGTGTTAAAAATTCGGTGGTTGTGTCTCCAGCGGTTTTGCCTAAAATGCGGTACGGTAACGTCGGCCATACATGGCGACGACAATACCCCGAGGCCAAAATGGCCGAGGGGTAAGAATACAAGATAAATAAGTTTTCAAAATTTAGCACCTGTACTGAACACGGATATTCAGAAATAACTTGTACATTCAACTACAGATCACAAAATCGGAGATTATTACATCCGAAAGGGGCATAACTCCATAAAATACGGGCCGAGACAACTAATTTATTTGTAGGTATCAACAATACAACTGGATAATGAGAGATTCTGAAGGATCTTGGCGCCCACCATTGTCCGATAATTGTAAGCTAATGACAAGAGGATCGTTTTGTCCATTGTTACTAGGAACAAGCAATTGATTTGTAATTTTGTTTACAGAATTTAAAATCTGAGCGAAAAAGATCGAAAAAGGGACACTGGAAAACATCAAGATATCATCTTTCTAAGTTTCAAGATTTCTAGAAACTGAACTTATGTCGGTTGTTATAGTACAAGAGAAATGAGCAAAGTTGGTCTGAAAGTGAATGTACATGTACGGAGGATCCTTCGTCTTCGTTTTGTAGTATTTTATTTTTGCACGTGTCGTCATTGGGTACTGGAAGCGAAGACAAATCTCTTTGACACTTTGGCATGAGCTATGAAACATACTTAAGTTTTTATAATTAGGAAAGAATGCTAATTCTGTTCTGTTTACTGGGCTATTTTGAGATATCTCTTTTAAGATACCATGCTCGAAAATAGTAAGATGGTACAATACTTAATACTGAAGGGATTCGGTCCGAGCAGTAAATTTGAAACTTCGAAAGTGTGTGAATCCTGATTATCTCCCTTGGATCGAAACATGCAGTAGTCTACAGTTATCGAGTTGTAACGTTGTATCACAAGAGTGATGTCCCTTCATGTAGCCGACCCGCCGGCAGACGAAACGGTGGGGGAGTTCACTTGCAACCTGCATGGACTAAAGAAAATACATTTTAATTCCGAATTATTTGAACTCCTTGATATGGAAGGTGAAAGTATGGATATTCTCTATAGTCAGTATATAGAATATGCCCCACCGTTTCATCCGCCGACTCTTGTGCTGCAACGTCACAACTCGGGAATACCGTATTAATTTGAAGCGTAACTTGGATTTTCGAATCGGACCAAAAAAGGGTATCTTGAACAACTAGGCCCCATGTGGGACCAGTGTACCAAATTTCAGAAAGATCCATGCAGTACATGAGAAATCACGATAACAAAGTTTGATGGGGAAATGCAAGATGGGTGCCTGGTGGCCATATTGGATTTTCGAATCGGATCGAAGAGGTATTTTGTACAACTGGACCCCAAGGGGAACCTATGTACCAAATTTGAGAAAGATCCCAGCAGCACTTCCTGAGGAATCACGATAACAAAGTTGCATGGGGAAATCCAAGATGGCCGCCTGGTGGCAATGTTGGATTTTCGAATCGGACCAGAAAAGGTATCTTGCACAACTATACGACAAGGGGAACCTGTGTACCAAATTTGAGAAAGATCCATGCATTACTTCCTGAGAAATCACGATAAAGTTTCATGGGGAAATCCAAGATGGCTGCCTGGTGGCCATATTGGATTTTCGAATCGGACCAGAAAAGGTATCTTGCACAACCAGACCCCAAGGGGAACCTGTGTACCAAAATTGAGAAAGATCCATGAAGTAGTTCCTGTGAAATCGCGATAACAAGGTTTCATGGGGAAATCAAAGATGGCTGCCTGGTGGCCATATTGGATTTTCAATCGGGCCAGAAGAGGTATCTTGCACAACTAGACCACAAGGGGAACGAGTGTACCAAATTTGAGAAAGATCCATGCAGTACTACCTGAGAATTGACAATAACAATGTTTCATGGGGAAATCCAAGATGGCTGCCTGGTGGCCATATTGAATATCGAATCTGACCAGAAAAGGTATCTTGCACAACTTAACCCCAATTGGAACCTGTGGACCAAATTTGAGAAAGATCCATGCTGTACTTCCTGAGAAATCGCGATAACAAGGTTTCATGGGGAAATCTAAGATGGCTGCCTGGTGGCCATATTGGATTTTCGAATCGGACCAAAAAGGTATCTTGCAAAACTAGACCCCAAGGGGAACCTGTGTCCCAAATTTGAGAAAGATCCATGAAGTAGTTCCTGAGAAATCGCGATAACAAGGTTTCATGGGGAAATCCAAGATGGCTGCCTGGTGGCCATATTGGATTTTCGAATCTGACCAAAAAAGGTATCTTGCACAACTAGACCCCAAGGGGAACCTGTGTACCAAATTTGAGAAAGATCCATGCAGTAGTTCCTGAGGAATCGCGATAACAACGTTTCATGGGGAAATCAAAGATGGCTGCCTGGTGGCCATATTGGATTTTCGATCGGGCCAGAAGAGGTATCTTGCACAACTAGACCACAAGGGGAACGTGTGTACCAAATTTGAGAAAGATCCATGCAGTACTACCTGAGAATTGACAATAACAATGTTTCATGAGGAAATCCAAGATGGCTGCCTGGTGGCCATATTGAATATCGAATCTGACCAGAAAAGGTATCTTGCACAACTTAACCCCAATTGGAACCTGTGGACCAAATTTGAGAAAGATCCATGCTGTACTTCCTGAGAAATCGTGATAACAAGGTTTCATGGGGAAATCTAAGATGGCTGCCTGGTGGCCATATTGGATTTTCGAATCGGACCAAAAAGGTATCTTGCAAAACTGAACCCCAAGGGGAACCTGTGTCCCAAATTTGAGAAAGATCCATGAAGTAGTTCCTGAGAAATCGCGATAACAAGGTTTCATGGGGAAATCCAAGATGGCTGCCTGGTGGCCATATTGGATTTTCGAATCTGACCAAAAAAGGTATCTTGCACAACTAGACCCCAAGGGGAACCTGTGTACCAAATTTGAGAAAGATCAATGCAGTAGTTCCTGAGGAATCGCGATAACAAGGTTTCATGGGGAAATCCAAGATGGCTGCCTGGTGGCCATATTGGATTTTCGAATCGGACCAAAAAAGGTATCTTGTAAAACTAGACCCCAAGGGGGACCTGTGTACCAAATTTGAGAAAGATCCATAATGTAGTTCCTCAGAAATCGCGATAACAAGAATTGTTTACAGACGGACTGACAGACGGACGACGGACAACGGACGAAAAGTGATTTGAACAGCCCACCATCTGGTGATGGTGGGTTAAAAAAGTTTCCTCATAATTTGGTAGCTGTACCAAACACAGTTAATTATATATAACTGGTTACATTCAAGAATATATCACAAAATCAAAGATAACTGCTCCCAAAAAGGGGCATAACTCTGTAAAATAAGGCCTGAAGCGAGTAATTTTTTGTTGGCTTCTAGAATACAACAATATAAACAAGTTTAAAAAATATAATAGCTATATCGAACACAGTTCTGCAGATATAGTTGGTTACATTCAAGCATATAGGACAGAAATAGAAATTAATATATCTGTAAAGGGGCATAACTCTGTAAAATATGGCCCGAGGGGAGCCAATTTCGATTGAGTGAGTGAGTGAGCACTACATAAATAAGTGTACAAAATTTGATGGTTGTGTCTCAAGCGGTTTTGCCTAAAATGCGGTAACGGGTGGACGGACGGACGTAAATGGCAATGACAATACCCGGATGCCAAAATGGCCGAGGGATAAAAAGGGCAATTCCAGCGCTGAAAATAAGTGAGAAAAGTGTCGGAAGAAATCAGATATTTCCGGTTAACCTCGGCATGCAGAGCACACAAAATCGCATGAACTATTTAGTACACCTTCGGCCGTTCGGCCTAATTAACATGGAATTAAATTTGTGCAGTATATCGGAAATTCCAGGTTAACCTCGACAAGCCAAGGAGATGGTATCACATGTACTCTCGATGTGAAACGTCTGATTCCGAGATATATTTCAGCTTCGGGAATCCCAGCTTAATTACCATATGGTGACCCCATTGTAATATCCATCCAATCGCGCCAATATTCTGACTTATATCAGAGACCGGTTACTATGCCGTCTAACAATGTGAGAATCAACAAAATAGCCCATTGGGCTTCAATACCCCTCGGCTATCAGTTATTGTCTACACCCAGCAATCATGCACTGTATAATATCATCAATGTATTTTTAGAACTAGATTAACAAAAATCTGATCTAGTAGGGTTGACTGTAGTTCAGCTTTCGCCAAGGCCTGAGGTTCTGGTAGAGCATGACCGAATTCTTAGCTCTAAATATACTCTTCTAAAAAAACTTATAATCAAATAAAGTAATTTTATCTCAGAAATATCGATCAAGGTCAGTCATCTTCAAAAAGTTTCAAGTCAATTCTAACTTAATTGCATAGAGAACATGAATTTGGAGATCTTAGACCTTTTAAAAATAGGTCAAGGTCAGTGATATTCTTCAATAGACTTCAGGTCCAGCCATAAGCGGTATAAATTTGGACAATGTAGATATCTTTCATGAAAGATTGTACTAAATAGAATCTGATCTAGATAAAAAAAGGTCAAGGATAAAATAGGTCAATGTCAGTCATCTTCAGCACAACTTTGGAACATCACCAGATGTACATAGTATTAATATGGAAAGCCTACTGTCTGTCCCAGATAATATATCCGACACATCTCGTCTGATTTACCAAAAAATAAAGATGGTTATAGTCTGAAACTCACTCGTGTGGTCAAACATGAATTGACCAATATTTCTATCAAGTATGGTCGCCCGACAACAAGTAAAAGTGCTCAGGAGGAGAAATTGTTTTTGACATAGGCACTTCCCGGGTTAATCTAGCGACGTGCGCCATGTTGCTTGGATGAGTCCAAAGCAACGGAGGGATGTAAGGATGTCCGGTACACATCAAGGGAGGTAGTCCAAATATACAATCTGACTCGGATATTCTTATTTCAAATTAAAGTATTTATTTAAATGGCTCCGACCATCATTGTTGCTTTTTATTAATGCAGAGGAGAGTTTCTTCCCTTGGAATGTCAAGCGGTCTCCACTGACAACAGAGGGCTTAACTTCCAATCACCCCTATGACGTTTCACCAGCATTGGACTGACCCACAATGGCGCTGAATTTTAACCCAGGCATTTGACACGTAAAACAAACAATCTTCCTGATGACCACTTTTACTTGTTGTCGGGAGACCATACTTGGAAGAAAAATTGGTCAATCATGAGTAAGTTTCAGATTATAACCATCTTTATTTTTTGATAAATCAGACGAGACGTCGCGGATATATTATCTGGGACAGACAGTAGCTATATTCTTCATGTTATATTATAAGAAACAGTATATGACCTTTAAAAATAGGTCAAGGTCAGTCAACTGGGATAGGCTTCTAGTCAATCACGAGTTGCACACATAATATGAATTTGGAGATCCTAGCTTCAATCCTTCAGTCATCTTCAGTACATGTCTGGACCATTGCCAGATGTATACAATATATATCTAGGCTTTCCAAATTAATACTATGTATTATACATAGTATTAATTTGGAAAGCCTAGATATATTTCTTCATGTTACAAGCGTTTAGTCCATCATTCATAATTCAGCCGTCGTCCATTAAAGAATATCCGCGTCTATAATCCAAAGACCTATTCCATTTTCCATATAACAGTATTAGCACCAAATTCAAAAGGACAATCATGGTATACATAAACATAGGCTAGTTTCCTGCAAGAGAGAAGCGGTCAACAGTTTTCAATGATGCCGACAAGACATCATGATGTTCCAAAAATATAAAATCTGTATCGCTGGTTTATTAGACCATAATAAACCGTATATGACCTTGAAAAAATAGGTCAAGGTCAGTCAAATGGGGTAGGCTTCTAGTCAGTCACCAGTTGCATAAGTAATATGAATTTGGAGACCCTATAGCTTCAATCCTTCAAAAAATATAGCAAATATTAAATTTGACCTTGATAAATAGGTCAAGGTCAGTCATCTTCAGTACACCTCTGGACCTTCGCCAGATGTATACATAGTATTAATTTGGAAAGCCTAGATACATTTCCTCATGTTAAACCATAATAAACAGTATATGACCTTGAAAAAATAGGTCAAGGTCAGTCAACTTGGATGGGCTTCTAGTCAATCACCGGTTGCATAAGTAATATGAATTTGGAGACCCTAGCTTCAATCCTTCAAAAACTATGGCAAATACTATAATTTGACCTTGATAAAATAGGTCACGGTCAGTCATCTTCAGTACACCTCTGGACCTTCGCCAGATGTATACGTAGTATTTATTTGGAAAGCCTAGCTTTATTTCTTCATGCTATATCATAATAAACAGTATATGACCTATAAAAATAGATCAAGGTCAGTCAACTGGAATAGGCTTCTAGTCAATCATGAATTGCATATATAATATGAATTTGGAGACCCTAGCTTTAATCCTTCAAAAAATATAGCAAATACAAGAATTTGACCTTGATAAAATAGGTCAAGGTCAGTCACTTTTAATAGGCTTCTGACCCTTCACCCGATACATATGTGGTAAGAATTCACAATGCTTGGCTATAATTCTTCTTGAGATATCGTGTTCACAAGAAAGATGGACAGACGGACAGACAGACAGACGGACAGACAAAATGAGAGTTCTTGAACAATTTGACACTTTCAGCACTCACTGCAAACTTTTCAATTTAAGTTTTGCGGCAGACTTTGACTGGATTCTGACATCGTTTTTGCTGTGAACTTTTCATCTCGCATGTCCACGTGAGTATTAGTTGTTTTGATAGAAAAAATAAACATTCTTTTGCAATGATTGTTACTTGCATAATGCCAATAAACTATTCGTCCTTGTATTTTTGATAATAGTCGAGTGATGAAATGTTTTAAAAACTCAATATGACTTAGTGGAGTGGCCAAAAAAACAAAAAACATGAGGACGAGACTCACAAAACCCCTCGGCTTCCCCCAAGTAAATGAGAAATATACTGAGAAAGTGCAACATATTATGGCTATACTAATCATCCAGAATTGTTCTTTTTAGAGAATATCATCAATTCTGCAGACATAATAGTTACATTGAAGAATACATATCACAATATCATAATACAAAACTAGAGGCCACGGCCACACTTGATCCCATCGGCCTAATGTGAACTTGCCGTCCCTTTCACATGAGCAATATAAATCTCTGGTATAGACAGATGAAGGGCATTCAATAAGGGGAAACAGAAGTAGTTGGGGGAAAAACAGTCATGTTTATTTGTATGGAAAGTTGGCTAGAGACAACTAGATATAAAAGGGCGGGCACCCACGAACCACCCGCTCTGATAAGAGAAGCATTAAAGTGGCTCTCAATTATGTGTAAGGAAATGTTCACATGTATTGTTGGTTAATGTAAAATGTTAAAGGCATAGTACGATAGGCCCAGGTGTATTTTACAGACAAGGGACATATTTACCAAATACAAAAACATGGGTCTGTGCCTGATAAATTGAAACCTTTTGGGGTTGCAATTATCCCAATATTGCAGACAACACACAAATTTCAGCTTCTGCCAAGATATATTGGAGATATATATGCTCAAAGACAATATATGAGGGTCGGGTGAGGGCTAGTTTGGGAAGATGGACGGTGCGGCTCGGCAACCTGGGGATGGGGACATGCTCTCCTTGAGGATAGTGGTAGGTGTGCTGACATGAAAGCAATAGAAAGCTCCCTGTACATGAAACAACCACACTGACAACTGCATGCCATCATCTGTCAGTCTGAAAAACCACAAGGTGGAATTCAATTCAATTCAGGAAATTGATCATATGCACAGTGTGCACCCAAACTTTAGGAACTCAGTTGTAATTAATATAGTAAGTTACATGTGTGACACAAATGGTTCCTGCAGAAGCTTTAGGGTAAATCATATGATGCGAGATACAATTATTCGATAGCAAAATTGAAGGAAATGTTGTCCTTCCTTAAGATGAAACGAAATTCAAAAACCAGGGGTTCAGTACTGCGGGAATTTCTCTGCCAGTTATTTCATATTATACTTCTGAAATAAAATATGGTTCGTGCAAAAGCTTTTGGGTAAAGCATATGATGTGGAATAGAATGATTTCATAGCAAAATTGAAGGAAATGTTGTCCTTCATTTAAGGCGACACGAAATTCAAAACTAACACGGGTTCGGTACTGCGGGGATTCCCCTGCCAGTTATATAATACGGGTGCTCATTCACCCCCATGGCTCATTCACCCCCATGGATTAGTTGATAGGGATAGGGAGATTGCGTGCCCTTTCTATACTACTCATCGTGCATGCGCAGTCGACCCATTCTACTGTAGGGTGCAAGCCTGGCCCATGGAATCTCAGGTAGCGAAAACCCCAGGTCTCTCGCCCCACCCTATCCCGCGCCACTCTGTGCAATGAGTAAAGCGGAGGAGTAGGAGGAGTCGGACACGCCACGGATTATACTAGGGAGATGATGGAATTGTTGCAAACCTTGGTATTGGGTACATGGATGTGATAGTGAGGTAGAGAGGTACTCTGGATTGTTGGAACTACCACACAATATGCTACCAAATTTCAAGTGTGTAGCTGCAATGGTTTGGTTTCTAAAGCATTAACATCATTCTGTGGATATTTTCCATCTGTTGCCATGGAAACTGCAAAAACACCAAGCACACAATAATGCTACCAAATTTGAAGTGTCTAGCTGCAATGGTTCTGTTTCTAAAGCATTAACCTCATTCTGTGGATATTTTCCATTATGTTGCCATGGAAACAGCAAAAACACCCAAATTTACCCAATTTCAATAGCCTTGTGCTTTAACACCCAACAATGCTGTATACCAAATTTGAAGTCTCCAGCTGCAACGGTTCGGCTTTTAGAGCATTCACATCGTAATGTGGATATTTTTCATTATGTTGCCATGGAAACCACAAAAACCACCAAAATGTCCCCAATTTCAATAGGCTTGTGCTTTACCACCCAACAATGCTGTATACCAAATTTGAAGTCTCTAGCTGCAACGGTTCACCTTTGAGAGCGGTCACGTCACCATGTGGATATTTTTCGTTATGTTGCCATGGAAACCACAAAAATCAACTAAATGTGCCCAATTTCAATAGGCTTGTGCTTTACCACCCAACAATGCAGTATACCAAATTTGAAGTCATCAGTTGCAACGGTTCACCTTTTAGAGCGGTCATGTCTTTATATGGATATTTTTCGTTATGTTGCCATGGAAACCACAAAAATCACTAAATGTGCCCAATTTCAATAGGCTTGTGCTTTACCACCCAACAATGCAGTATACCAAATTTGAAGACTCTAGCTGGAACGGTTCACCTTTTAGAGCGGTCACGTCGTTCATCCAGCCAGCCAGCCAGCCATCCATCCAGCCAGCCAGCCAGCCGGACAGAGTGACGACATGATCCCATCCGGCATATATGCCGATGGGATAAAAAAGGGTCATAACTCTGTAAAATAAGGGCAGAGATGAATAATTTTTTTGTAGGCTTGTAGAATACAAGTAGATAAATAAGTTTCCAAAATTTGGTAGCTGTATTGAACACAGTTCTTCAGATATAACTGGTCACATTCAAGCATATCCAAGATTAGTACTCCCGAAAAGGAGCATAACTTCATAAAATAAGGTCCAAGACAATGATTTTTCTTGTATGCTTAGAATACAACTAGATGAATAAGTTTCCAAAATTTACCAGCTGTACCAAACACGGATCTCCAGATATAACTTGTACATTCAACAACAGCTCACAAAATCGGAGATTATTACATCCGAAAGGGGCATAAGTTAACTCCATAAAATTTCTGCCGAGATGACTAATTTTTTTGTAGGCATCTAGACTACAGCTTGATGAAAAAGTTCTCATAATTTGGTAGCTGTACCAAACACAGTTAATTATAAATAACTGGTTACATTCAAGCATATATATCACAAAATCAGAGATAACTGCACCCAAAAAGGGGCATAACTCTGTAAAATAAGAGACGAGGCAAGTAATTTTTTGTTGACTTGTGGAATACAACAGTACAAATAAAATTCCAAAATATAGTAGCTGTATCGAACAAATTTCTGCAGATATACATTCAAGCATATAGGATAGAAATAGAAATTAATATATCTGTAAAGGGGCATAACTCTGTAAAATAAGGCATCTGCCTTAGCACTAGATAAATAAGTGTTCAAAATTTGGTGGTTGTGTCTCAAGCGGTTTTGCTTAAAATGCGGTAATGGACGGACGTACATGGTGACTACAATACCCCGAGACCAAAAATGGTCGAGGGGTAAAAACTGAAATGGAGTCGAGAAAAACAAAACATTTTAACAAGGGTGGTAAATATTTTGATGTCTATGAACCCCTGATTTCCATAGCTGAAAGACTAACCACTCTGAAACTTGTATTGCACATGTGTGAAGAAGAGCCCATGGGGCTTCAAATACATATGGTACCCACACAATGGCAAGACTTAATATTTGAGATTGCTGAGAGGAGATAAACCGAGACTTGCGAATATATGCATATTTCTCGCACGCAATGGTAGCTTCATATGTGCGAATACATTTAGGTATTCACCGGACTTTCAATTTATTGAGAGGATTGTACATACCATCGTTAGAGAACCTGCTGTATTGACGTTCTTCATAATAATTAGCGAGAAGTTTACAGGAAGCCAGCTCTCCCTTCTGACTGGTATCCACACAAGCTCTGTAAATATACATGTACACCAGAATCTCATACAAACATCTGAAAGTCAATATTGGATCACTTATTTCTCTAAAAGGGATGCAGGAATGATTCCAATTGGCTTAAGTTTCATTTTTCCTGCGGATGATGTTTGTTGACGTAAGATAACCCAAGACTGACTCGGTCTACACTCTCTTTCTGAGACTCAGAGGTGTACATCATCCTCACTTAGCAGACTGATTATAAGAGCTGAAACGAATAGCCAAATACTTATGCGGTATGTTAAAATTCTGAATATTCAAATAGTAAAATGACATTCGAATATTCGTGACGACCCCTTAACATTGCGACAGGCACATGGTATAGGACACTGTCAACAATTCAAGTTGAGCGATGATAGCAAGACGGCTGAGTGCTAGCTAAGTGCAAAGTTACAGCAGCATCATCGATCTTGAATTTTCGATCACGCTACTGTAGCCATGGCTGTGTAGGCGACCCCCCTAATGGACAGCGTGTCCTCATTCACTTTTCACTCCATGTGGTTCAAGGCAGAAAATGAAAGGAGTTTTTCAATTATGGCTTACACCACTCTTTCTCCGGACTGCTTAATTGACGCAATAAGGCTGTCAAAAGAATCCTGATCCTGTACTCATTACAGATATGAGCTGTACAGTAAGATCTAGAATTTGTAATTTTCATATGCAGCGCAAGGCAATGTTGTTGTTGTTCACAACTGGAGATCAAGTTGGCTGATTAATTTCTCGAGAACACTGGCTGGGTTGACCATAATTACCCTTTATTGTCATATCATTTATTTGTGGTAATTAAATCAAATAACACAGAAAGCTATAATCGTGTTTCCGCCAATGTCAGTCAACGGATGAACTACTGCGCCACCTGGTGTTTCAGGCTTGTAAACGAATATTCAAATACTATTCTAGTAGTGCCGAAACTTTGAATGCCAAAATTCGCCAATTGTTTCAGCTCTACTTATTATCCACAATACAGAGCATTCTTCCTTTGATAAATACAATCTATCCATCATATGACCCACATACAGATGATATCCGTATAAATCAGATGGACATCTTATTCCAAGTGCATGAAGTGAGGTCAGCAATGCAGCTAAGTACACATACACATATTGGAGGAAAAATCTATGCAAGCTGTTATTTAATTGCCTTGAAATGAACATATGGATGGACCAACCCTGCTCATTTCTATAGAAAATCTCTCGGGAACCATTAGAAGGAAAGGTCTCTGTATTCACCTCCATGTGTTTCCATCATGAAAGACGACACAATCATAAACTGGGCCACAGCCTGAGAATTTTTTCTCCAATCCGGTCAGCACATCCACTCTAGCCTGTAGGTCTTCTTTGGTCAGTTTCCCTTCCTGTAACGTATAGGATAGTAACAGCTAATGTGTTACAGAGGAACAAGGCATGTGCAACAAATAGTCAGACATTGGACAAACAATTAATGATTTAACATCAAGCTATCCATTTTAGACTCCACGTAATGCAGTAATTTCATCAAAAAAGTGATATTTGGACATATAATTCAATTGATATCTATCAAAGTACTTCCATTCATATCTAACATGTCTAGCAAGTGGACCGATGTCAGACAAGTATAATGATAAACATACATTGATGAATTTCATTCTCAATAGCTCTCCCATCCCCTTCCCCATTCTTTCATTCCAATTTTTATTAAACTTTCCAGATTCATTAAATCTATATAGAAAGACCTGGTTGGGGGTAGGATGACTCTTCTCAAATTCCTCATGGTCTTTGGACGCCTGTGCCAAAGCTGTACGATGAGCCAGATCCCATTCTTTCTCTTTCCTCTCCTTGGTGCACCGGTCTCGAAGGCTCTTGGGGTAAAGTTCGTAACCAGCCTTTAATCCGATGTGATACTGCCCACTAGGGTTGACCCAAGACTCTGGTATCTAGAAGAAGAGTTAATTCCATTGTATAACTAGAGCCTTAGGCATTGAAACGGGGCTATTTAGATGTCAAAATAGGCTGTTGGAATAATTCCAGTAACTCTTTATGTTCAGTCCCATGGCGAAGAGCCACACAACTTGTCCAGTCTCACACCTTTCTCTCAACAAGAATCTCTAGTGAATTTGTGTAATTGTACATGTAACACATATATATTTCAAAAATAACTTTAACCGATGGGACAGATTCCGACAGATTTATTATGAAGCCGACTTACTGAAAGGATAAATAATGTCTTCTCTGCATGTTATCAATATTTGTAAAATATTTTACTTTTTTAGATTATAGAAATCATATCCTTCAGCAGTAAATGACAAAAATTTAGTATTGAGATACAATGCAAAATCCTTATGGTTAGTTGGACTGAAGCTATGCTGGGATGCATACTCTCATGGCATCATATTATATACATGTACCTCCTTCTGTCAGTACACCCCTTAGTCTAGTTTCAGAGGTTACAAATTCTGACAATGGTAGAATGACAATTATATTGTGCAGACCAGCTACATGTAACATCAGCCTGGTGCATGTAGATCACTTCTATTTAAATTGACCCTATCCAACCAAGTGAACCAAGCCATTGACCTAGGTCATGCATGTGTCTGCATCTAAATGGTATGGAGGGTCTGGTGCAATGGATGTTTGTGTGTAAGTCCCCAAGTTAAGTAAGGTAAATACAATCTCTGCAAGAATAGAAGCCTAGAAAATAAGAATTTCTTGCCAACATGGCAAACATATGATAAGTATGCCTAAACTATTTTCTTCAGCATATATTAAATGTACTATATAAAGTTTTTATCAGCCAGAGATTTATGACATCCTCTAATGGAAACTCTCTAAGGCATCCCCTGAGTGGTATCCATATTGTATTCATGCTCTAAAACAGAAAAACTCTGTGAAAATGACATCTGAACATATTAAGAATATCAGAAAATAATTAACTTCACTAATATAGACCAGGTGGTATAAAATCTAGCCAAAATAGTTGACCAAACTATCTGCAGTAGCTGAATAACTTGAGGACTCTTTTCTTCTGCTCTTCTTCTCAAAGCCTAGAGCAGTTCAGTACACAACCAGTCACCCTGGCAATGGTACTTGTGCTCAAGTTTTTCCTCAGTATTAGACAGGACCATTAGACCCTATGGCACTACATCGCCCCATGAAAACACCCAAGATATTTAATGGTATGTTATATTTTGATGGATCGGAAAGCATCCTCTGACATCCAAAAATCTTTCCTTGGTATATTTTGCAAGGACCGTCAAAAAAAAACTCTTATCATTGGCTGGATATTCTTCTACTTTCTTCCGCAAGCCAATGAAACTTCAGGATTTCATTTTGAAAATTTGAATAAACCAATGAAGAACTTCCAAACTGGAAGATTTGCCATGATGCACTGTTATTTCTATAAAATTCCATTACCATACTACATGTACTATCTCACAGTATTTGAAATCTTCATGTCTCCTTGAACATGTTGTTCAATAATATGGACATCACGAGTTGCTCTGAAAATATCATCTGTCCACCATTCTTCACTATGTGGTACATTTTGTACATGTAAATGGTTCCCCAAGCTCGAAATAAGAACTAACAACAACTATTTCAAAGCTTTCCTATGGTGGGCCAAACAATTTTGTTATGGAAGATGAAATATGAAACCGGGTCGTTTCACATCAAATCAACAGAACATTGGACGTCATTTAAAGTGTAACCATGGCACTTGCGTAAGTTTATGCCATATTCAAGATAATGATGTGTAAAACGTAGTGAAGTTTTCCCCCAATATTTCACTCGTGTTCTATCTCAGAGGATTCAAAGGCAGATTTCTACAGTGGGAGAGAAATTTGCATTAACAACGTCATACTTTGAGCGTCCTGCACCGTCTGCGGGACGTTACAGCAATGCAGAGAATGGAACAGTTTTGTAACAATGTTGCGTTTTGACGTGGTTTATCTTTCAATAATAATGTCACAAGTTCCGACATGCTTGTGCCGCTGTGCACTATACTAACATTAAAGACACTGAAATTGTTAAAAATTAAAGTCGTATCACAAGAAAAAAGGTACCAATTCTATAATATGGAAGATTATCTTGGCTATGACATAAAGTTGTCACAGTTACACACTTAGCAGTTTTCTTCAAATTTGAAATGGTAGTACCGTTGTTATTAGGATATGTGAAAAACCTTTGGATAGCAAATTACACATATCTACGTCAGCAACTTTCTGAAGTACGTTCATTGAAACTTGATATAATGGCCATCACCAGCCATTATCACCCACTATCTCCATATACCTATGGCGGATAGAAACATGATTCTTGCATCATTGTAAAACTTTTTTCAACTTACCATAAAGCTTATATGTCAAAATTGGCAAAAAGTTCTTGTGAAACAGCCCAATGATGGATCTGATGGGATTGAGCCAGATATAAAAGGAATGTCTTGTACTACATGTACACTGTCTGAACTCCTCAAATCTGGCCAATGTCATCCCTGCCATCATTTGGTGAATTTCTAGCTCATTGGCTGTTACACGAGAACATCCGGGATGACTAAACATGTTTTGTGGGAGAAATATGAACCCAGAAACTGGTGTAATAATCCCTGTAGAGTGGAGTTTCATTATTACCCGTAGTTTTCTTTCTGACAGGCCGACAATTTTGCCATCTTTAGCTTCCACAACAGTTGAGGTGTCCACATCTCCTGAACCAGTTGCATCCACAAGGTCAATGATTTTAGGTTTCCCATCAGTGGTGACCTGTTCATAGAAGACAAGGAATCTGAAGACATCATATTATATGTAAGCCACTGAGGCACAATCTATTGACAGAATGCATGCTTTGTTTGTCAACAGCCCCAGGGCTTCATTAATGTCATATTTATAGAGAAAGCAGGAGAGCTGAAATAACTGTTTAGACATTTCGTAGAGGAGTAATTTGAGAGGGTGATATGCGCATCTAAAATAGTACACACTGTTATTCCACAACAATTGGTGAAAATATTTAGTCACACTTCATCTCACACATGTTACACACCACAGCAAATTGCTTTACCTGATGTGGATTTTGCTGGGATGTGAGCTATTTGGTCAGATTGAAAAAAAAAAAAAAATATCAAACCATAATAACATACATGATTTGTGTGACTAACATCACAGGACCTACCAAGTAGGATTTCATATGATTTAAGTGTGTACCTTGACCTAAGACTGACCATTTCAATGGTCGTACGAGGCTTAAAATCAATCTAATGGACTTACTTTTATTATTTATCGAAGAAATAATTGATTATTTCCCGTGTACAGCAGATGGAGAGACTAAATTTTCTCTCGATGCTGTAAATACAGACCTTCACCTCGATGTTGATGGTTTTCAGGTTTCTAAGGTTGAAAATCATCAACTTTTAGGAGTGTTTATTGACGAAAATTTATCATGGGGTAAGCAGATTGATTCTGTGTGTTCTCGCATAGCTTCAAAATTATCTCTGCTCAATAGAATTAAGAAGCACTTGCCCAGGGAAACAAGAGTACTGTTTTTCAATGCTTATATCCAGCCACTCATGGATTACTGCTTAACTGTGTGGGGAAATGCTACGAAAGAAAATCTAAATCGGGTCTTACTCCTACAAAAACGTGCAGCACGTATCATTCTTGATGTCTCCTTTGACACTCCAAGTGCAGATCTCTTCATTCAGTTGGGTTGGCTACATATCCATGATCGGCTAAAACTACAAAAGGCAATCTTGATGTATAAAGTGGTTAACAAACTTGTCCCTGCCTACTTATATACCAATTTCAAATCCACTGAGGATATTTATTCTAGGTCTCTTCGTTCCACAGGAAACAATAATCTGTTTATACCAAGGCCATCTACAGAAAAATTCAAACGTTCGCTAATATATTCAGGTCCTATATTATGGAACTCCTTACCGCCAGCAGTGAAGGCCTCCTGCGACGTTAAATCCTTTAAAAAGAATATGTGTTCGTACCTCAAAACGGCTACGTAATTATAATTGGCCTGTACCGTAGCAAATATTTAGGGACTTGGGAGTTGTCTGCTCCTTATTCTGTAGCTTCAGCAGTCTGTGCTTCTTTATTAATTGTGTTATTATTGTAGATATATTTGTGCTTTGCACTTTCTGGTGCTTTCCTGTTGTTGTTTGAGGAACTCATGTAAGATTGGTTCGCCAAATGTCCTTCCTCGTTAAATAAAGTATTATTATTATTATTATTATTATTATTATGCTTCTGGACGAAATCCATGCGGGCCGCCATTTTAGCATGGTTTAAGCTCACTGCCCATTGGTTTTGTGCAGATTGTCTTCTTCCGGTTTTGCCGATTTCCGGTTTCGCGGTAGTCGACCGGTGTCCCCAAAAAATGCCTGGTTTAGTCCCTAAATTTCATCAAAAGTAGGTCAGCTCAGAACTTGCTGGTAAGTGGTAACAGTCCCCTTATGCACATTCATGCCAAAACTCAAGGTTCTAATGTCAACTGTTTTCCTTATTTGCCGACGAAAGGATTCGGATGGACGGATGGACTCGCTCACTCACTCATTACCGGACAATTTGCAAATGAGAGCCTACTTCGTAGGAACATGTTGTTTGTCAGTAGGCAATTTGTAGAGGCATCCAGCTCTAGAGGTGAGACCACACAGTTTCACAGATTGGAAGAGAGATTCTTAGGCACAGATGTTACTGTTAGAGCCAATAAGGAGAGGGGTGGGTGGGGAATGCTCAAGGGGTCCTAGTTTTTACTGGAAAATAAATTTCCCTGAAGATAACTTAATTTCACCCAACATACTGGTATTTAGAAAATTCAATAGGCCTACTTTGGCCTATTGGGTTGAAAGAGGTAAACGCTGTGTCCAACTCAATATAGATGACAAAAGATCATTGTTTCTATGACTCTATCCAGAGGTACAGAGTTTTACACACTTTCCTACTATCTCAATCGATGAGTGGAACTAAACACATGTAGAAAGAGAGTGATCACTCCCTTCAAATCTCAATGTCTAAAACACTCAAGATGAGTGATTGAGTGATAAAACCCCCCAGTCCATCACTTCTCATGATAGTGTGGAAATGTCCATCAGTAGGTCTCGTAGATCTAGTATTTAGCATAAAGAGGAAAGGATACTGTTGGCAGATCAAAAAATCCCTGCCTTACTGCCTGCCTGGCTCTTTTTGCTCACTACTCACTACTCTGACCTTCTATACCAGGTTACCTTCCTTTCTGACCAATCAACTGAACAGCCGACCTTGACAGACTGTGAAAACGACTGCAGAGGTTAAAGTTTTATTTTGTTAAGACTGTTTGCACTACATCAAGTTTAGCATGATAGAATAATAGTTTACGGAATCTTCTAGATGTCTATATACAGACTGTGTATTGACTACATTTGGAGGGTTTGAATTCCTACTCCTGTTAAATGTCCAGTTAAAATAGTAAATCTATTTTTGCAATAAGGGAGACATGAACACCTTCTTTTGGTAAAACATTATTTTCAAAAAGTTTTCCACTATATTTGTCTATTTTATATCCTCCTGAAAAGATATTGATTTCCATGCAGTTGTAAATGAACATATTATTGTCTTTGATGATAGGAACTAGTCTTTTTACAGTGCGCTCATTAAGGCATGAAGGAGCATGAAGAGCAGAGGCACGAGTGAATTATGATCAAGATATTGCTTGAGCAGTCCGAGTGATCTACATGGGGCAGAAACACTGTAATGAATTGACTGAACACTCTCAGCTAATTGTCCAGTGGAGTTGATCTCCAAACATAAGACAGCTAGAGCGACAGATGCTTATCATAAAGGAATGTGGATCACCTGGTCAGATGCCCATCCTCTTCATCCTGACCTAAATCCTGGCATTAGATTTACAAACAAGAGACATTGTGATCCCTCCAGTCTTGATAACCAGAAATTTAGGGTAGCAGTCATTTTAGTCGGACAGGCAAGCCGCATATATACTCAACAGGACATTTAAGAATATTAATTGAAACAAATTCCATATATTTCAAAATTATCAAATATCATAGATCTGTATGATACTAGCTAATCATCCTAACAGAATAATATGATTCGCCACTCCAGTCACTGTTGGAAGTGAAATTTGTTTTCTCCACTTTTCTGCAAAAAAATATTTCCGATAGGGATTATCCACATCCCAGTTTCCAACACTGACAAATTCCAGTCCGGCTGTCCGCTTGACATTCACCTGCAATCCGAGGGCCCCGGGATCGACACCTGTGTCGAGAATTGCAATCACGACTCCTCTACCATCAAAGTCAGGATATTTAGTGACAAAAGCAGCAGCCCCTGTCTCCTTTTTCGGCAATAAACCGTCAACCGGAAAATCAGCGTCAACCAAAGGCACGGCCATATTATTGTCGCATTAGCGATATGTCATGGTGAGATGTAAAACCATAACTACGATATTCCCTCGAAACTTCGGACTAGTATGCTCGAATTGTAGTGACAAGCTCCAACGAAGGCTCCAGGTTTTACAAAATAAGGGAGCACGAATTATTTTGGGTCGTGGGAAACGGGAACACGTAGTAGACATGCTTAAAGATCTAAATTGGTGTGATGTACGGAAACGACAGGAAATGCATGTCCTGGAAATGGTTTATAAATGTACAAATGGAATGGTTCCCTTTTATCTATGTGATTATTTTAATTTTAACTCCAGTGTTCATACTTATACCACAAGGCAGAGAAATGACATTCATATTGTTCTGTGTGCCTCAGAAAGCAAAAAGAACACTTTTTTATATAGAGGAGCTATTTTATATAACAAATTACCGACTGAAATCAAGTCATGTAAATCTCTTTACTACGGTGGCTCATAAGTGACATTGACTTTTTTTTAATTATGAATTTTTTTTTTTTGCATTATCACCTAGGTGGAAATTATTCTCACCTGGGTGGAAATTATTTTCACCTGGGTGGAAATTATTTTCACCTGGGTGGAAATTATTTTCACCTGGGTGATATTATTATCACCTGGGTGGAAATTATTCTCACCTGGGTGGAAATTATTTTCACCTGGGTGGAAATTATTTTCACCCGGGTGATATTATTATCACCTGGGTGGAAATTATTCTCACCTGGGTGGAAATTATTATCACCTGGGTGGAAATTATTCTCACCTGGGTGGAAATTATTATCACCTGGGTGGAAATTATTCTCACCTGGGTGGAAATTATTTTCACCTGGGTGATATTATTATCACCTGGGTGGAAATTATTCTCACCTGGGTGGAAATTATTTTCACCTGGGTGGAAATTATTTTCACCCGGGTGATATTATTATCACCTGGGTGGAAATTATTCTCACCTGGGTGGATATGATTATCACCTGGGTGGAAATTATTTTCACCTGGGTGATATTATTATCACCTGGGTGGATATTATTATCACCTGGGTGGAAATTATTCTCACCTGGGTAGAAGGAGTTCGCATGAAACAACGGAGTGAACGGCGCTGGTATAGGGTGCATTCCACACCTAAATGATGTGCGGTTAAAAATAGACATGGGTTCGGGTCTTCGGCCTTAAATATATGTGAAATCTTTAAGAAACCCCCTGTAAAATTATATATTTTCCAAATGGGCACACTCATGCCATTATTCCAGGAGGCAAGTGAGCTATTGATATTGAAAACAAAAGACATGCAATCCTTCTTAAACCTTATTCAACTTTTCTGAAAAACTCCTTAAAATATATGAAAATGTGTCGAATTCTACCCGCAACCCAGAGAAAACGTACGAAATGATTTTCTTTGTATGTATGTTAAAGTGTTTCCCGTCCAAAGGACAATTTAAAATGGCGAAAAAAACAGGGGGTCGACCTACTCGTTTTTTGTAAAATTTTATCGCCATAAAGGATCGATCATTTTCGTTTCCCGAAAAAGTGAGGATTTTGGCCTGCCTGATATTCAATTCCGGAAAGGATTAACTCCGTAGTGTCGCGTAGTTGAGACCAGCAAGCAACAACCTGTAACCATCTAGGTCATCTATACGCGGTAAGACTGACCCTGGGATCGTGTGTATCCATGTTCAGCCTACTTTCGGCAATTGCAGGAGGGAATTTCCATAAAGCAATACCACGTGACTTCGTCAGCCAATCAGCTAAAGTCTACCGACGTAACCCCAACGTAACTCGCCGTTTTCGAGTCATGTGATGAACTACTTGTTCAACATTTCAGATCCACCACACCTCTTGTATGATACGAAAGTTATTCATACCTATATATTTTGTAAGCTCAGGCAATATCTGTTCCAGAAGTGGTATGAATACCTGTAATTTATCAGATTTCTCGAGTCTGTTCACCGCCGGATGAAGGCCGAACAGAATCCGGTAAAACACCAGGGGCGTCGTTAGGGGGGGGTCGTCCGGTGCGAACGACCCGCCCCCCTTGGCCGCGCCAAAAAAAAACAGAAGAAAAAGCAAAAGAAAAAACAAAAAACAAAAACAGAGAAAACAAAAACAAAATAAAAAAAGCATAAAAACATAAAATAAAAAAACCCATAAAAATTACAGATAGAGTGCCAAGACGTGTAGTGGTGTGTAAAAGGCCCGTTTTGTTTGTGTCAACCCAGGAAGTCAAATGGAGTCCGGCATATTCTTCAATATCGATGCGGGTTTATGCGAAACAAATGTGAAAATAGAACCATAGATCTATATACATTGTGTTCAGATTTGTTTCCGAGAAAACGGGTAAAACGCATCTCCGGCAACCGGAGACCCTGGAGCTTCCGGGGCCTAGGCGGCCCCTGGACCCTCGCCTGTCAGGCTGTGACGATCGCTCATGTTAGCTTTGTGTAAATGAATCGCTATCATATTGGTTCTAATGTTCCATCATGTAAAGGTCATCGGTTTTTTATGTGTTCTTTTTATGTGATAAATATAACTAAACAGTCAAATGGATTCTGGCATGAAGTATGATTTTTCCAATATCGATGAGTGCTTATAAATGCGAAACATACGTGAAAATAGAGCCATAAATCTGCATACATTACGTTCGAATTTATTTCTGGGAAAACTCTTAGAACGCGTCTCTGGAGATCTGGAACTTCGGAGCTTCCGGGGCCTAAACGGCTCGTGGACCCTCGCCTGTTTGGGCTGTGAGGATTTCCTTGTTTTATCTGTGTGTGAATGAATCGTATCTGTAGGCATATTGGTTTCCCTCCCAAGAACTATAAGTCATCGTTTTGTAGGTTTTAAATATAACTAGAACGTCAAATGGATGAAGGCATGAGGTGCGATGTTTTCAATATCGATGCATGCTTATAATTGCGAGAAAAAAAAGTCGTGAAAATAGAATCATAAATGTGCATGCAGTATGATCAGTTTTATTTCCGGAAAAACGTTCAGAACGCATCTCCGGCTATCTAGGACCCCAGATGACATGTTAGTTTAATTATTGGAAATCGCTCAGAATGCATCTCAGGCCATCTAAGGTCTCAGAGCTGTATAATGTAACCCTAAATCTGCATGCATTATGTTCAGATTTAATTCCTGGAAAACGCTTAGAACCCATCTCCGATGATCTAGGACCCCGGACCTTCCGGGGCCTAGGCGGCCCCTGGACCCTCGCCTAAAGTGCTATGATAATCGACCCCCATTTGAAAAATCCTAGCGACGCCCATGAACACCGGATATCGCTCCGCGATAATGGAGACACACGATTCGCAAGCCATCTTATGGATGGCGAAGTGTACGCAAATGCAGCAAGCAAATCTTATATCTTCGTTTGAAGAAATGGTTACGTCCAGCAGGGTGATACTATAGATTTCAGTTAGTAGAAAGGGAAGAAGAATTACCATGCTGTCAAAAACAGGCGACCTTCCTTAATCTGAAATTAGGGCCATTTGTGCGAAACCGTGACCTAGTGTGGAGTGCACCCATAGTGACAGTACGTCATGTACATGTACATACGGGCAATCTGTGGCCAAATTGACTATAATATTAATACAATAAAATGAAAATATATAATAATATCCACCCAGGTGAGAATAATTTCCACCCAAGTGATAATAATATCACCCAGGTGAAAATAATTTCCACCCAGGTGATAATAATATCACCCAGGTGAAAATAATTTCCACCCAGGTGATAATATTATCACCCAGGTGAAAATAATTTCCACCCAGGTGAGAATAATTTCCACCCAGGTGATAATAATATCACCCAGGTGAAAATAATTTCCACCCAGGTGAAAATAATTTCCACCCAGGTGAGAATAATTTCCACCCAGGTGATAATAATATCACCCAGGTGATAATAATATCACCCAGGTGAAAATAATTTCCACCCAGGTGAGAATAATTTCCACCCAGGTGATAATAATATCACCTGGGTGAAAATAATTTCCACCCAGGTGAGAATAATTTCCACCCAGGTGATAATATTATCACCCAGGTGAAAATAATTTCCACCCAGGTGAGAATAATTTCCACCCAGGTGAAAATAATTTCCACCCAGGTGATAATAATATCCACCCAGGTGAGAATAATTTCCACCCAGGTGATAATATTATCACCCAGGTGAAAATAATTTCCACCCAGGTGAGAATAATTTCCACCTAGGTGATAATGCAAAAAAAAAAATACATAATTAAAAAAATATCAATGTCACTTATGAGCCACCGTACTTTACAGTTTTAAACGTAAATTAAGCGCATTTTACGAAGGCAACTGATTTTATTATACTTGTTATTTAATCGAGGTACAAGTGAACTCTAATGCCCCCTTGTATATATTATTGAAATTGTGTTTTAATGTGTGAAAGTTGTGAGATACAGGGCCGTCCTGGAAAGCAGCCGTTTGGTTGAGGATGTATTTACCCTGTTTAAATAAATTATCTATCTATCTATCTATCTATCTATCTATGTGGAAACGGAGGCATGATTGAGTATGGAGAGCTGTCCAGTGGCAACTCTTAATAAAATAATTCTATTTTTCTGATTGTCTGACTACTTACCCAAATTGGGTATAGATAAATCCCATGTCCCAGACGTACACATTGAACATCTTCTCAAGCCGTTTTGTATTCAATATACTTTCAAAGCGTTATCGTATATTTCTAACGTTGTGCAATCTTGTTCTTTAAATTTACCAACAATCAAGTTGCCAGTTTATTCATTCCTCACATTTTTGACGCGATTTTTGTCACTGTCCAAAAATAACTATCTTTACCGTCATCATCCATACCGTCACAAGTACAAGCCAAGGTAGGTAAGTTTGATTGTGAATCACCTGTTCAGTGCGTTGCTGGAGGCGTGATTGGAAACGGCGTGCCAACAACTTGTCCACTCAGCCGCTGATTTTCAAGCAGAGTATAGGATTGTGAGGTCTGTACGTACGTACATCTGTTTTTTTTTGTCTTTACCGTACCCTGATTCTAAACTTATCAAGAGCATGAAGACTATGATTAAGCCATATATTCTTTAGAAGGGTAATTTGAGATGGCTCACCGCAACACTTGATTCGAGCACTTTGAAGCACCCACACTCCTTCCACATGCACAGTTTGTCTTTACCGTCACCTCTCTTTACCGTCACTTTTTTTCTAGTGACGGTAAAGACAAATCCGTTTATAACACCGATAAATTCAGTTTTTTACTGTTTGAAGAGAAAGTGCTATTGTTGCGTAGCAATATTTAAATTTAGAACCCATGTTTCATATTGCTTAATTGATACTATGTTAATTTGAATCAACGGCAAATGTTCCTCAACTCTTTCCTCCGCAAATCGATGCAGTTCCTATCACGCCAATGAGTGGAAAATATACTACCGTGCACAATTTTATCACAGTCTCAGCTTGTTAGATTGGGTCAATGTTTTATGAAGAATAAACTTGCTAATAGGTAAACTCAGTATGACTCGTGTGTTTTGTCTGTACCGTCACCGAAATGTCCTTACCGTCACCGTCATTTCTTTAACATTTCCAGTATATATTCATGAGTATGACTCGTGTGTGTTTGTCTGTACCGTCACCGAAATGTCCTTACCGTCACCGTCATTCTTTACCATTTCCAGTATATATTCATGAGTATGACTCGTGTGTTTTGTCTGTACCGTCACCGAAATGTACTTACCGTCACCGTCATTTCTTTACCATTTCCAGTATATATTCATGAGTATGACTCGTGTGTTTTGTCTGTACCGTCACCGAAATGTCCTTACCGTCACCGTCATTTCTTTACCATTTCCAGTATATATTCATGAGTATGACTCGTGTGTTTTGTCTGTACCGTCACCGAAATGTACTTACTGTCACCGTCATTTCTTTACCATTTCCGGTATATATTCATACCGGAATATATATTCATTTCGATGAAACAGCATCATTCTGTTTCCAACGGCTCTGGAGGGGAAAATATTCTCATGTTTTCGCACTGGACGACGATACGTTTTATTTGTCGTAGTGTTTTCGGGTGAAATTTGGAACACATTATAGCCTCCAAACCACTGAGCCACACTCCAAGGGGAAATAATATGGTCTTGTTTTTAAAAACATAGAAACAATTCAAAGAGAATGTGTAAGGACATCTACAAGTAAAGGTTCTGTGCGATAAAATGTATAAAACTGTTTAAGTTTTTTGAGTTTGTTCCATGTGATGACGGTAAAGACAGACGGTCGTCACGAAACAGTACCGGTAGTTGAAAATTTGAATAAAAAAATCCAAAATGGTGAAATGAACGTTGGACGCGGTCAAAAAAGTTAAATACAAGCTACTGATAGTCTATACTGAAAAGGAGATGGTATTGTAAGGCGGGGTTTTTGCCCACAGCCAGCCGACTCATAGGAATGTACATTTCTTCTCTCCATCTGTCAATCACAATGCAATGTACAACTTGTCGTCGGCGGCAACTGTCAATCAACGGACTGAATGTTACGGTGAACCATGATAGCTTCACATATGTTTGGTACTAAGGCGTTATTATTTCACCACGTTGCAGTCGATTTTACATGCACATATTGAAGAATAAATACACAATTTAGGCGAATATATTGCCGTTGTAACAAATAGCGACTGATCGTTCGATTTCAACGTTTGACTGGCCCGTAATGTCCACACGGTATCGTGTCATTGGTAAACAATATTTATTTTACTTTTTAATTGGTTCATAATGATAGCCTAAACTCTTATTTCAGATAAACTGAACACAATTGTTTTTTTTACAAAAATGAGAAAGATTGAAATAACTTGTCGACGTCACACATGTTGCCCTCCTGGGATTCGAACTCGGTAAAAGAAAATTTCGACGCGCTTGTGATCCAACGTGCGTATCCACTACACCACGACATACGAACAAACTGTAACAGGCTATTTTGTCACTTTAATCTACTTACTAAAACTTCAAACGTTATGAATCATAACTTTTCATTTTTTAGTATGAAGGACCCCTTGGACCAAAAAGATCTTCCAGTAGTGGGAATATAATGTTACCACACAACACCAGGTTAAATGGCGTTCTGTTCCAAGGGGAGTAGTAGGAAAAGTGGAAATTGCCTCCTATTTGTGGCGCGCTCACTTCCGGTTGAGTGGCGCGCTGCCCTCAGCCAATCAGAGGCGAGTATTTTGACCCGGTGCATTATAGGACATATCCAGGAAAACTACCTCCAACACAGAAGAGTTCCAATGGGGAGGTAACTCTTGATGCACTTTTGTGATTTTTGTCAAATGCCGGGTTATCTTCCCTGATTCGAACATTTGCATATTAAATCTATACAGGAAAATGGTCCGATTGGGTCGTATGAGGTATCAATGTAAAGGATTCGTTAAGGAGCATCTGATGGGCTGGGTGTGGGGTTGAAATAGCGTCATTCTGCGCATGCGCGGTGGACCAAGGGTATGGAAATAGACGTTTTGGGGTCTAGGGAAGCCACTAATCATTCAATTGGGTCATATGAGGTATCCATGTGAAGCCTATGTGAGGGGCATCCGACGGGTGGGTGTGGGGTTTGGAATATCAGCATTCTGCGCATGCGCAGTAGACCAAGGGTATGGAAATAGACGTTTTGGGGTCTAGGGGAGCCACTATTGGTCCGATTGGGTCGTATGAGGTATCAATGTGAAGCCTATGTGAGGGGGCATCCGATGGGTGGGTGTAGGGTTGGAATATCGTCATTCTGCGCATGCGCGGTAGACCAAGGGTATGGAATAGACGTTTTGGGATCTAGGGGAGCCCCTAATGGGCCGATGGAGTCGTATGAGGTATCAATGTGAAGCCTATGTGAGGGGGCATCTGACTGGACTAGCGGCTCGTGCGTTGTCACCATTCTGCGCATGCGCAGACAGGGAATTGTGGGAAAAGGGTATGGAAATAGACGTTTTGGTATCTAGGGGAGCCCCTAATGGGCCGATGGAGTTGTATGAGGTATCAATGTGAAGCCTATGTGAAGGGGCATCCAGTCATGGGTGGGTGCATGTAAATTTTTTCCTGAAAAAAAAAACGGAACACGGACTTTACCGAAAAATCCGGGAAAATGCCTATATGGGGTATGGGGGGTATATAGGTCGCCGGGCTTAACGGGGCTTGCCTATCAATAGAGTTATCTCCCCCTAGTTCCAGGGTGGGTGTATGTAAAATTTTTCCTGAAAAATACGGAACACGGACTTTATCCTAAATTACGGGAAAATGCCTATATGGGGTATGGGGGGTATAGGACCATCCTGGGAAACCTACTTCTCGACATTTGCGGTATAGGTTGTGGGGTCTCGTTTTCTTAGTCTCGTCAAGACAAACACGATAGGAAGTGTCCCGGAGCGAAACGGTGAAATTTTTGGAAAAAGTCATCGAGACCCATATAGACCCATATAGTCCCATACTAGGGGTATAGGACCGATGTTTGTCCCACTGGAAAACCTACTTCTATACATTTGCGGTAGGGTTGTTTGGATTTGTTTTCTTAGTCTCGTCATTTAGAACACGATAGGAAGTGTCCCGGAGCGAAACGGTGAATTTTTTGGAAAAAGTCACCGAGACCCATATAGACCTATATAGTCCCATACTGGGGTATAGGACCGATGTTTGTCCCACTGGGAAACCTACTTCTATACATTTGCGGTATGGTTGTTTGGATTTGTTTTCTTAGTCTCGTCAAGACAAACATGATAGGAAGTGTCCCGGAGCGAATCGGTGAAATTTTTGAAAAAGTACCATATAGGCCCATATAGACCCATATAGTCCCATACTGGGGGTATAGGACCAATGTTTGTCCCACTGGGAAACCCACTTCTAGACATTTGCGGTATGGTTGTTTGGATTTGTTTTCTTAGTCTCGTCAAGACAAACATGATAGGAAGTGTCCCGGCACGAAACGGTGAAATTTTTGAAAAAGTCACCGAGACCCATATAGACCCATATAGTCCCATACTGGCTATATGGGGGTATAGGTTCAACCTGGGAAATTCACACACGTTCATTGTGATATGGGCTGTTTGGATTTGTTTTCACGTCTCGTCATTTAGAACACGATGGGAAGGGTCCCGGAGCGAAACGGTGAAATTTTTGGAAAAAGTCACCGAGGCCTGGGTAGGCCCATAGGCCTATACTGCATGGCTATGGGAGTATGGGCCCATACGGGGTGGACGTTTTGGGGTCTAGGTGAGTCCCTAATGGTCCTATGGTGTCGTATGAGGTCTTATTTTGAAGCTCTCGTGGAGGAGCATCCGACTGGACTAATGGTTCGTCCATGTTCAATAGTCTGCGCATGCACAGTCTGGCCCGTAGTATAGAAAGCAGGCATTTTGGGGGGTATGTGGTGTGTGTTTGAGGTAGAGATGCACCGCTATGGGTCCGAAAGGGTCGTGGAAGGTGTCAAAGTGAAGCTTGTGTGGGGTAGAGTCAGAATGGTGTGTTTTTAAGTGCAAGTCGCGTCAATCTGCGCATGCACAGTTGGTTGTAGTAAGTAAAGTGACCATTTTGGGGCAGTGAAGGAAGGTATTTGGGGTCGAGATGGACCATCCTTGGTCCGAATGCGTCCTGGGAGGTGTCATTTTATAGTTCTCGGGGTGTACATTCCGATTTGAGGGATGTTCCCGTCATCTGTGACGTCATCGATGACGTCATCAGTAGGAGTAGTAGCCAAAGTGTGCATTTTGGGGCAGTACAGGAAGGTATTTGGTGTAGAGATGGACCATCCCTGGTCCGATTGTGTCGAGGGAGGTGTCATTTTGTAGCTCTCGGGGTGTAGACCCCGATTTGAGGGATGTTCGGGTCATCTGTGACGCCATCGGTGACGTCATCAGTACGAGTAGTAGCGAAAGTGAGCATTTTGGGGCAGTGCAGGAAGGTATTTTGGGTAGAGAGGGGCCATTCTCAGTCCGAATGCGTCGTGGGATGTGTCATTTTGTAGTTCTCGGGATGCAAACCCCGATTTGAGGGCTGTCCACAGCATCTGTGACGTCATTGGTGACGTCATCAGTAGGAGTAGTAGCGAAAGTGAGCCTTTTGGGGCAGTGAAGGATGTTATTTGGTGTAGAGATGGACCATCCGCGGTGCGAATGCGTCATGGGAGGTGTCATGTTGTAGCTCTTGGGGTGTAGACCCCGATTTGAGGGATATCCACAGCATCTGTGACGTCATTGGTGACGTCATCAGTACGAGTAGTAGCGAAAGTGGGCCTTTTGGGGCAGTGAAGGATGTTATTTGGTGTAGAGATGGACCATCCGCGGTACGAATGCGTCGTGTGAGGTGTCATCTTGTAGCAACGCCCACCAACGCCATTCTTAATGCTTCAACGCTGTGGTGCAATAGCTCAGAAGCTCTGATATTCCATGGAATTGTCACTAATTCTTCGAAATGCAGTGACGCCCGTCAACGCCCGTCGTGTGTGTGTGCGTGCATGTGCGTGTGTGTTTATGCGTGTGTGTGTGTGTACGCGTGTGTGTATGTGTGTGCTTGCGAGTGTGTGTACGCGTGGGTGTATGCGTGTGTGTATGCGTGCGTGTATATGCGTCTGTGTAGGGGTGTGTGTGCGTGTGAGTGTGTGTATGCGTGTGTGTGTGTGTGTCTGTATGTGTGTGTGTGTGCGTGTGTGTGTGTTTGTATGCGTGCCTTTGTGTGTGTGTGTGCGTGTGTGTGTATGCATGTGTGTGAATGCGTCTGTGTGTATGTGTGTGTCGCCGTATGCAGGCGCACGATCCTGTGGTGCAACCTGTACCCTATAGCGCGTAGGGCATAGGGTACGCCACCAAGCACAGAATACATGTACTCTGCGCATGTCCATGTATTCTGTGCATATCCATGCACACAAACACTGGTCAAAAAGGGTTATACCATCAAGCACTGGTCAAACAGGTCTATACCAGCAAACACTGGTCAAACAGGGCTATACCACCAAACACTTATACCATCAAACACTGGTCAAACAGTGCTATACCCCCAAACACTGGTCAAAGAGGGCTATACCACCAAACTCTGGTCAAACAGGACTATACCACCAAACACTGGTCAAACAGGACTTATACCACCAAATACTAATCAAACAGGGCTATACCACCAAACACTGGTCAAACTGGACTATACCACCAAACACTGGTCAAAGAGGGCTATACCATCAAACTCTGGTCAAACAGGACTATACCACTAAACACTGGTCAAACAGGAGTTATACCACCAAACGCTGATCAAACAGGGCTATACCACCAAACACTGGTCAAACAGGGCTATACCACCAAACGCTAGTCAAACAGAGATATACCACCAAACACTGGTCAAACAGGGCTATGCCACCAAACACTGGTCAAACAGGACTTATACCACCAAACACTGGTCAAACAGGGCCATACTACCAAACACTGGTCAAACAGGGCTATACCACCAAACACTGGTCAAACAGGACTATACCACCAAACACTGGTCAAACAGGGCTATACCACCAAACACACTGAATTGAGCAGGACTTCTTACCCGCAAACACTGGTCCAAACAGGGGCCATGCACCCAACACTGTCTAGAGCAAGGAGCTATACCACCAAAGCACTGAGGTCCCAAGGAAACAGGGCTATACCACCAAACACTGGTCAAACAGGACTATACCGCCAAACACTGGTCAAACAGGGCTATACCACCAAACACTGGTCAAACAGGACCATACCACGCGGCTTGCTCAGGAGGTCAAACAGGACTATACCCACCCGAAGCACTGGTCAAACAGGACTATACCGCCAAACACTGGTCAAACAGGACCATACCACCAAACGCTGGTCAAACAGGCCTATACCACCAACGAGTGGTCAAACAGGGCCATACCAACAAACACAGGTCAAACAGGGCCATACTACCAAACACTGGTCAAACAGGGCTATACCACCAAACACTGGTCAAACAGGACTATACCACCAAACACTGGTCAAACAGGGCTATACCACCAAACACTGGTCAAACAGGACCATACCACCAAACACTGGTCAAACAGCGCTATACCACCAAACACTGGTCAAACAGGACTATACCACCAAACACTGGTCAAACAGGGCTATACCACCAAACACTGGTCAAACAGGACCATACCACCAAACGCTGGTCAAACAGGCCTATACCACCAACCACTGGTCGAACAGGGCCATACCACCAAACGATGGTCAAACAAAGCTATACCACGAAACACTGGTCAAACAGGGCGATACCACCAAATACTGGTCAAACATTGATATACCACCAAACACTGGTCAAACCGGGGTATACCACAAATCGCTGGTCAAACAGGGCTATACCACCAAACACTGGTCAAAAAGTGGGCCATACCACCAAACGCTGGTCAAACAGGGCTATACCACCAAACACTGGTCAAACAGGGCCATACCACCAAACACTGGTCAAATAGGGCTATACCATCAAACACTGGTCAAACAGGGCCATACCACCAAGCACTGGTCAAACAGGGATGAACCACCGAACACTGGTCAAACAGGGCCATACCACCAAACACTGGTCCCACCAAACACTGGTCAAACAGGGCTATACCAACAAACACTGTTCACGCAGGGCTATACCACCAAACACTGGTCAAACAGGGCTATACCAACAAACACTGGTCAAACAGGGCCATACCACCAAACACTGGTCCCACCAAACATTGGTCAAACAGGGCTAGACCACCAAACACTGGTCAAACAGGGCTATACCATCAAACAATGGTCAAACAGGGCCATACCACCAAACACTGGTCCCACCAAACATTGGTCAAACAGGGCTAGACCACCAAACACTGGTCAAACAGGGCTATACCATCAAACAATGGTCAAACAGAGCTATACCTCCAAACACTGGTCAGACAGGGCTATAACACCAAACACAGGTCAGACAGGCTATACTACCAAACACTGGTCAAGCAGGGATATACCGCCAAACACTGGTCAACGTGTGTGTGCGTGTGTGTATGCCTGCGTATGCGTGTGTGTATGCATGTGTATGTATGTCTCTGTGTGTAGGTGTGCGTGTGTGTATGCGTGCGTGTGTATATGCGTCTGTGTAGGGGTGTGTGTGCGTGTGAGTGTGTGTATGCATGTGTGTGTATGTATGTGTGTGTGTGTGTGTGTGGGTGTGCGTGTGTGTATGCAGCATGTGTGTGTGTGTACGTCTATGTGTAGGTGTGTGTGTCGCCATGTACCATGATACAGACAGATGAGAGGAAGAAAGATCTACACGTTCACAAGTGTTCCTATAGTCCGGAAGTAACCTTCGACCCCTGCGCTGCTCGGAAGTGACGTCATCGTACGCAGGCACACACAGACACACACCGGGTGCACCCTGTACCCTATAGCCCGTAGGGCATAGGGTACACCAGGGTACCAGGAACTGACCTTTGACCCTTGCGCGCATAGGCGTGTGTGTGTGTGTGTGTGTGTGTGTGCGTGTGCGTGCATGTGCGTGTGTATGTGTGTCTGTATGTATGCGTCTGTGTGTGTGTGTGTGTGTGTGTGTGTGTGCTTGCGAGTGTGTTTCTTGGATCGGCGCTCTTGGAGCTCAAAGCCTGTGGAGCTCAGAGCGCGGAAGTGACATTTGCATATGACCGGTGGAAACCTTTGCGCGCCGGGGTCAAAGGTCAGTTCCGGTCACGTGAACGGAAGCGGAAGTGACCTCACAGAGGTCATATGCAAATGTCACTTCCGCGCTCTGAGCTCCACAGGCTTTGAGCTCCAAGAGCGCCGATCCAAGAAACACACTCGCAAGCACACACATACACACACACAGAGGCATACATACAGACACACATACACACGCACATGCACGCACACGCACACACACACACACACGCCTATGCGCGCAAGGGTCAAAGGTCAGTTCCTGGTACCCTGGTGTACCCTATGCCCTAAGGGCTATAGGGTACAGGGTGCACCCGGTGTGTGTCTGTGTGCGCCTGCGTACGATGACGTCACTTCCGAGCAGCGCAGGGGTCGAAGGTTACTTCCAGACTATAGGAACACTTGTGAACGTGTAGATCTTTCTTCCTCTCATCTGTCTGTATCATGGCACATGGCGACACACACACCTACACATAGACGTATACACACACACATGCTGCATACACACACGCACACACACACACACACACACGCGCATACACACACACGCATACACGCACACACACACACACGCATAAACACACACGCACATGCACGCACACACACACGACGAGCGTTGACGGGCGTCACTGCATTTCGAAGAATTAGTGACAATTCCATGGAATATCAGAGCTTCTGAGCTATTTCACCACAGCGTTGAAGCATTAAGAATGGCGTTGGTGGGCGTTGCTACAAGATGACACCTCACACGACGCATTCGTACCGCGGATGGTCCATCTCTACACCAAATAACATCCTTCACTGCCCCAAAAGGCCCACTTTCGCTACTACTCGTACTGATGACGTCACCAATGACGTCACAGATGCTGTGGATATCCCTCAAATCGGGGTTTGCACCCCGAGAACTACAAAATGACACCTCCCATGACGCATTCGCACCGCGGTTGGCCCATCTCTACACCAAATAACATCCTTCACTGCCCCAAAAGGCTCACTTTCGCTACTACTCCTACTGATGACGTCACCAATGACGTCACAGATGCTGTGGACAGCCCTCAAATCGGGGTTTGCACCCCGAGAACTACAAAATGACACCTCCCACGACGCATTCGGACTGAGAATGGCCCCTCTCTACCCAAAATACCTTCCTGCACTGCCCCAAAATGCTCACTTTCGCTACAACTCGTACTGATGACGTCACCGATGGCGTCACAGATGACCCGAACATCCCTCAAATCGGGGTCTACACCCCGAGAGCTACAAAATGACACCTCCCACGACACAATCGGACCAGGGATGGTCCATCTCTACACCAAATACCTTCCTGTACTGCCCCAAAATGCACACTTTGGCTACTACTCCTACTGATGACGTCATCGATGACGTCACAGATGACGGGAACATCCCTCAAATCGGAATGTACACCCCGAGAACTACAAAATGACACCTCCCAGGACGCATTTGGACCAAGGATGGTCCATCTCGACCCCAAATACCTTCCTTCACTGCCCCAAAATGGTCACTTTACTTACTACAACCAACTGTGCATGCGCAGATTGACGCGACTTGCACTTAAAAACACACCATTCTGACTCTACCCCACACAAGCTTCACTTTGACACCTTCCACGACCCATTCGGACCCATAGCGGTGCATCTCTACCCCAAACACACACCCACATACCCCCAAAATGCCTGCTTTCTATACTACGGGCCAGACTGCGCATGCGCAGACTATTGAACATGGACGAACCATTAGTCCAGTCGGATGCTCCTCCACGAGAGCTTCAAAATAAGACCTCATACGACACCATAGGACCATTAGGGACTCACCTAGACCCCAAAACGTCCACCCCGTATGGGCCTATACTCCCATAGCCATGCAGTATAGGCCTATGGGCCTACCCAGGCCTCGGTGACTTTTTCCAAAAATTTCACCGTTTCGCTCCGGGACCCTTCCCATCGTGTTCTAAATGACGAGACGTGAAAAACAAATCCAAACAACCATACCGCAAATGTATAGAAGTAGGTTTCCCAGTGGGACAAACATCGGTCCTATACCCCCAGTATGGGACTATATGGGTCTATATGGGTCTCGGTGACTTTTTTCAAAAATTTCACTGTTTCGTGCCGGGACACTTCCTATCATATTTGTCTTGACGAGACTAAGAAAACAAATCCAAACAACCATACCGCAAATGTCTAGAAGTGGGTTTCCCAGTGGGACAAACATTGGTCCTATACCCCCAGTATGGGACTATATGGGTCTATATGGGGCTATATGGTACTTTTCAAAAATTTCACCGATTCGCTCCGGGACACTTCCTATCATGTTTGTCTTGACGAGACTAAGAAAACAAATCCAAACAACCATACCGCAAATGTATAGAAGTAGGTTTCCCAGTGGGACAAACATCGATCCTATACTCCAGTATGGGACTATATGGGTGTATATGGGTCTCGGTGATTTTATTCAAAAATTTCACCGATTCGCTCCGCGACACTTCCTATCATGTTTGTCTTGACGAGACTAAGAAAACAAATCCAAACAACCATACCGCAAATGTATAGAAGTAGGTTTCCCAGTGGGACAAACATTGGTCCTATACCCCTAGTATGCATCTTCATTTTATCAAGCGAATTTCTTTGTTTCCACTTCGAACTTCCCTTGATATATCTGGCCCCCTTCAGTGTTCAAAGAACTTATAAATAGACACGAGACGTCACTGACCTCGAAAACATTTGAAATTCGAAATGGGTCGCACAAGAGCGTTATTTATTGGCTGACCTACATAGTGGGCACCATATTAGGAGAAAGGATGGCGCAAATAGAGGATGATGTCACTCAATGACACTTTACTCTCAATGGACGTGTACGTTCTGATTGGTTCGTCTCAGGTTTGTAGGTGAAATCTACGTCTCGGATTTTGAACACTGAAGGCGTCAGATAAATCAAGGTAGGTTCGAAGTGGGAACGTAGAAATTGGCTGGATAAAATGAAGATGCTAGTATGGGACTATATGGGTCTATATGGGTCTCGGTGACTTTTTTCAAAAATTTCACCGATTCGCTCCGCGACACTTCCTATCGTGTTTGTCTTGACGAGACTAAGAATACGAGACCCCACAACCTATACCGCAAATGTTGAGAAGTAGGTTTCCCAGGATGGTCCTATACCCCCCATACCCCATATAGGCATTTTCCCGTAATTTAGGATAAAGTCCGTGTTCCGTATTTTTCAGGAAAATTTTTACATACACCCACCCTGGAACTAGGGGGAGATAACTCTATTGATAGGCAAGCCCCGTTAAGCCCGGCGACCTATATATCCCCCATACCCCATATAGGCATTTTCCCGGATTTTTCGATAAAGTCCGTGTTCCGTGTTTTTTTTCAGGAAAAAAAATTACATGCACCCACCCATGGCTGGATGCCCCTTCACCTAGGCTTCACATTGATACCTCATACAACTCCATCGGCCCATTAGGGGCTCCCCTAGATCCCAAAACGTCTATTTCCATACCCTTTTCCCACAATTCCCTGTCTGCGCATGCGTAGAATGGTGACAACGCTCGAGCCACTAGTCCAGTCAGATGCCCCTCACATAGGCTTCACATTGATACCTCATACGACTCCATCGGCCCATTAGGGGCTCCCCTAGATCCCAAAACGTCTATTTCCATACCCTTTGGCCACCGCGCATGCGCAGAATGCCGAGAAGTCAACCCCACACCCAGCCCATCAGATGGCCCTTCACGAATGCTTCACTTTGATACCTCACTCGACCCCATTGGCCCATTAGTGGCTCCCCTAGCTCCAAAACGTCTATTTCCATACCCTTTGGCCACCTCGCATGCGCAGAGTGCCGATAATTCAACCCCACATCCAGCCCATCAGATGCCCCTTCACGAATGCTTCACTTTGATACCTCATATGACCCCATTGGACCATTAGGGGCTCCCCTAGCTCCCAAAACGTCTATTTTCATACCCTTTGGCCACCGCGCATGCGCAGAATGGTGACAACGCCCGAGCCGCTAGTACAGTCCGATGTCCCTTCACGAATGCTTCACTTGGATACCTCATACGCCTCCATCGACCCACTAGGGGCTCCCCTAGCTCCAAAACGTCTATTTCCATACCCTTTGGCCACCGCGCATGCGCAGAATGCCGATATTTCAACCCCACACCCAGCCCATCAGATGCCCCTTCACGAATCCTTTACATTGATACCTCATACGACCCAATCGGACCATCCATACCCCATACAGGCATTTTCCTGTATAGATTTAATATGCAAATGTTCGAATCAGGGAAGATAACCCGGCATTTGCCAAAAATCACAAAAGTGCATCAAGAGTTACCTCCCCATTGGAACTCTTCTGTGTTGGAGGTAGTTTTCCTCCTGGATATGTCCCATAATGCACCGGGTCAAAATACTCGCTTCTGATTGGCTGAGGGCAGCGCGCCACTCAACCGGAAGTGAGCGCGCCACAAATAGGAGGCAATTTCCACTTTTCCTACTACTAAGGGGTCCTTCGCGTCTAAATGCGTGTCTGAAGGACTCGATTTTGACCCTTTTTTCGCGAAATAGCACAAGCTGTGGATTTCAGTTTCATGTGATAACTATAATCATAACGCAATCGCTCTAAAACTTTCACATATTGTGTACTTATATTTTCTCTTGTCGTTACATTAAAACATTAGTATTTTTAGGACATTTTATTTTTTCGATTTCAACCGCACCACGTATAGGCCAAATTCCCGCCTTATCGTACCATCACCTTTCGGAGAAAGTTTTGAAGCTGAAATCTAACAAAACGGATTGGCCATGTTTCCCCCTTTTCGTAGAATCACCTCTATACAGACGTGTTCATCTCACGTATGAATCTTTAAATTTTTTATGAAACATTTATGGCCTAATTGGTTGGTCATTCACATAAAAACATTCACCGAAAGGCGATGAAGCAGTGTTTCCGAAAGCGTCTGTTACTCTCTGCAAACGGGTTACATGCGTCAATTATTTAAGCCCATAAATAAGCGTGTAATCCCATGGCCACTGTTAATCAACTTTTTGCATATGATTACACCATCGATATATTTCCTACAACGAAGACTCTCGGTGATCTCAATTTCTTTAAATTGCTATTTTTCGATCCAATTTGGCATGTTTTGTTCGCACTGGTAAATGTAGTGTCCTATAGTCGTACACGTTCTCGTGGTCATATGCTTTATGGAATACATTGTATGAAAGTGTATCCCCAATCTATGTTGATGTGCCTTCAACGCAAAATACCGGGCAAGATTATCGCCCGTGATCATTTCTCGCCTTGGTCACCGGTTGCACGCGGCCAAAAAAAATACTGATAGTCTATACTGAAAATTTCGGCGAAATTCTCCCCCCACCCCCCCTAATTATTTTTCTTACCTCTTGAACTAGGGAGCTTGGGTCAAGCTCTACCAGAAAATGTAAAAAAAATCCAAGATGGCCGCCTTGATGACGTCAACGCGACGTCATTTTCAAAAACGGCATTTTTTGGTCGACTTTTCAGTCATATTTTGGGTCTTCATCTGTTAATATATGGAAAATATTTTGACCTATATGGAAAACAGATGCAAATGAAAATGAATACCGGTATGCCTAATTACGCCAATCTAATAGGAAAAAAAACTGCATAATTTGAATCCGGTAGAGATTTCTTGATTGTTCGTAATTATATTGCAATGAAAATGTACTGTTGAACGTATTTGAGAAATAGTATGTTTAATCATGGAGGTAAAATACCTCCATGGTTTAATAAAGGATTGAGGTGGTACTCCACAAAATCACAAATCCACTTTTTATCAGGTTCGCGAACCACAATCCGCATTTTACCATCACCCGCAATCATTCGCGCATGTGGACTGGATTGTTTACAAATGGCGACGCGCACTGAAGCGTGGTGTATGAGCACTGAAAGCGAAAAGCAAAAGAAGACTGATACAACGGCTAACACGGGCATTGTCTCCCAACGTAAGAAAGCTTAAAAGCTGGACATGGCGGGCGAATCTTGAACCAAATATGCTACGGCCGAAGTAGAAAAGATATCCCATGCTGGTCTGGAATTTCGGAATATACCATGCCATGGTGTTGTTGTTGTTTATAATGTTCTCTTGTAGCGCTAACAGTACCAACAACAACAACAACAACTAAGGGTGCCCTCTAGACTTATCGATTATCCCCTTTCCGGTCAACAATAGTCAAATAATCTTTAACACAAACCTGTTATATGCATATAGCTTCACACCGCTGAACCGGCACAGGTTTGAGCCCATCAGCTCGTTGTGCAAGTTTGTCAGTTAATTGCCAACAGACGGTGCTACACAGTTCTCTTCGGTTACTCCAGCTTCCTCCACCAACCAAACTGACTGTCACCATATGAGTGAAACAAACTTGAGTGTGACAATAAGCCAAATTCCCCCACACTCCTTGAGAATGCTTGGACCAAGGCAAATGCCATTTATATAGTAAAAAAATGGATGAGTGATTGAGTGATTATCATTTATTGTCGCTCTCAACATTATCTGGACCTGCAATCCCCCTCAACATTGCTTCAATCTTCCTAGAAAAACCTTTAAAATAATAACAATTTGTCATATTTGATCTACTTTCCAGAGAAATCTGTAAGAGCGATTTCAATGAAATAAACTGCCTCGTCTTCCACCTTGGGTGGCCAGTTAAAAATGTTGAAAATTCCCAGGAATATTGACCTACCAGTTTTTGTCAAATTTTCTTGTCATAAACGTTCACTAAAGGGGCATAACTGAGGCCATTAAAACGTTAGTTACTCATCTCAGCCAGACAGTAGGCAAAATCATGGCCAGCCATCAATTCGCGTACTAGTAGTTCAATTTGAAAGACTGTCAATACCCAACAGTAACTATAAAAGTAGGAAGAATTAGCATGTGGTAAAAAACGGGTGGTCTTCCTGTATTAGGAAATCAGAGAGGGTTCATTCCAACACAATTGTGGTGCGCACCCTAATACATTGGTGGACAGTTTTCCTTCCCATGGTGCAATGCACACTTTGAGTAATTCTAGCTCACCATAATGTTGTAAGTATAGGTGGCAGCAAGAAAAAAAAAAGAATTCCGTAAGGCCTTGGCTCTTCGGATATTTCAGAATTATTAGGTTCGGATGGCTAGTATTATCTACTGCCCAAAATGCCTGCTTTCAGTACCGGAGGTGTCCCATTGATCTCGTGAAACAAGGGTGACAACTCGTTCTGTACCTGTCTTCGCTCAGGCATCCTTTGAAACTGCCCATGGATGTATTGACTTGCCATGGAACAGCAAATAGCTTACATGTACTGCTGTTAAGTTTTCAATTGGATGAACGGTTATTAAAGTTTAACGTAGCATCTCATACCTTAACCGACATATACACCCGCATGTCACAAACAGATCTGTTCGCGGTGCTCACCGCAATATTCTGCCCATCTCAATTGGGCTGAACTTCATCCTTATTTGCCAGTGTATAATCCAGAATGGGTTGGTAAATTAGAATAAAGTTTAGCGCATTAGAAAACAGCTAAACATTGTAAGCCCCAGTGGGAACAGATTTCTCTGTGACTTGCAGACAAATATATCGGCTCCATAGCATTAGATATGAAACGCTATGTTAAATTTAGCTAGCTGATGGGCCACCTAGCTTGAGTCGGGTGTCTACATACTATTGTGTTAAAATCCAGGAACACACAGAGTGAGACGCCTCAAATTCATCTCTATTTCATGATTTACTGGGTGAGCCCTGTGGGGCTCCCAGAGATTGACCTCGGGTGTCATTGTGCACACTCCAGGTCATGGTAAGAATGGGCCTCAGTCCCTCAGAGAGCTTGCCATCAGGCATGCCATTAAATTTTAGACTCAATTTCATGCTTCCAAGAAGACAAGGAGAAAGCAGTCTTATAAATTCTTTTACCAGAACTATCAATATGGTGGAGGTATTTGAAATGTGTTTTGATAGCATAGAGCTTCAATAGTGTGTTGTCTCAAAAAATGTTATGTACCGATATAAAAATAGATGAACAATTCTACCTACCAAGGCTTTGAGGGCTTGGTTGGGCTCCTGTTCTGGAGCTTGTTAAAGACCAGCATCATTTAAAAAATATTCAGCATGTTCAGCAAATAACATATTTTGATAAAAGTTATTTAGTACATGTAGTTGAGATCAGCTATGGTGAACGTTCTTCTGTAACCTCATATTTTAATATCACAAGCATTGCAATCACACTTCTGACATTCTCTGAAAAACATGAAACCACCTGCACTGGCTCCATTGTCTGAGATGTTGCAAAATATGCATCGACATTCTAGGCTTGATGCGTTGAGATGTCATGCACTATCTTAAAACTATATCGCACTGTGACAGCTTCTGATGTGATATCCTGAACACCTGGTCGCGTTATCTGACATCATCTCAGTCATTTTACATTTTTTATTAGCCCACCATCACCAGATGCTGTTCAAATCGCTTTTCGTCCGTGGTCCGTCAGTCGGTCAGTCAGTCGTCCGTCCGTAAACAATTCTTGTTTTCGCGATTTCTCAGGAACTGCGATTTCTGAGGAACTACCGCATGCATCTTTCTCAAATTTGGTACACAGGTTCCCCTTGGGGTCTAGTTGTGCAAGATACCTTTTCTGGTCCGATTCGAAAATCCAATATGGCCACCAGGCAGCCATCTTGGATTTCCTCATGAAACCTTAGGGTGCACTCCGGAGATTCTTCCATTCGGCATGGAATAGACTATGGGTCCGTTTTTCGGCCACCAGTTGTCGTAAAACCTTCAACCCAAATCACTTATATGTATATATTTTCTGAAAGAGCATGATGAAACTATTATTTTAAGATATAACACTGCTATGTTATAGAAAAATTAAACTTGAACATTCTCCTCCATGCTTGCTTCATTTTTCCTAGAAAACCCCTTAAAAATGTCGAAAAATGGTCAAATTCGGCTCAATTTCCAGAAAAATCTGTAAGAGCGATTTCAATTAAACTTCTTACTCACGTTCCCTGGTCCGGTCTCAACTTAAAAAGGCAAACAAAAGTGGGTGTCAACCTGCCGTTTTTTGTCAGATTTTCTTCCCGTAAATGAGTCCCGATTTTTAGGCACACCCAAGGGGCATAACTGAGGCAGGACAAACTTTACTCCATGATCCCGGTCAGCGTGTAGACGAAGCCAGCACTCGATTTGTACGTACTCGTTTGCAGCGTTGATAATGCTGAATAGGATGGCATTATAGATATAAGCTATTAAGAAGACGAGAAGAATTATGATGTAGCAGAACAAGGGCAGTCTATCGTATTATGAAATTAGAGAGGAGCCATTACTACGAAACTGTGGAGGGCCACCTTATCACGATTTCTCAGGAAGTACTGCATGGATCGTTCTCAAATTTGGTACACAGGTTCCCCTTGGGGTCTAGTTGTGCAAGATACCTTTTCTGGTCCGATTCAAAAATCCAATATGGCCACCAGGCAGCCATCTTGGATTTCCCCATGAAACTTTATCGTGATTTCTCAGGAACTACTGCATGGATCTTTCTCAAATTTGATACACAGGTTCCCCTTGGGGTCTATTTGTGCAAGATACCTTTTTCTGGTCCAATTCGAAAATCCAATATGGCCACCAGGCAGCCATCTTGGATTTCCCCATGAAACCTTGTTATCGCGATTTCTCAGGAACTAATGCATGGATCTTTCTCAAATTTGGTATACAGGTTTCCCTTGGGGTCTAGTTGTGCAAGATACCTTTTCTGGTCCGATTCGAAAATCCAATATGGCCATCAGGCAGCCAATATGGCCACCAGGCAGCCATCTTGGATTTCCCCATGAAACCTTGTTATCACGATTTCTCAGGAAGTACTGCGTGGATCTTTCTGAAATTTGGTACACAGGTTCCCCTTGGGGTCTTGTTGTGCAAGATACCTTTTCTGGTCCGATTCGAAAATCCAATATGGCCACCAGGCAGCCATCTTGGATTTCCTCATGAAACCTTACCACGATTTCTCAGGAAGTACTGCATGGATCGTTCTCAAATTTGGTACACAGGTTTCCCTTGGGGTCTAGTTGTGCAAGATACCTTTTCTGGTCCGATTCGAAAATCCAATATGGCCACCAGGCAGCCATCTTGGATTTCCCCATGAAACGTTGTTATCGCGATTTCTCAGGAACTACTGCCTGGATCTTTCTCAAATTTGGCACACAGGTTCCCCTTCAGGTCTAGTTGTGCAAGATACCTTTTCTGGTCCAATTCGAAAATCCAATATAGCCACCAGGCAGCGATCTTGGGTTTCCCCATGAAACATTTTTATCGTCATTTCTCAGGAAGTACTGCATGGATCTTTCTCAAATTTGGTACACAGGTTCCCCTTCGGGTCTAGTTGTGCAAGATACCTTTTCTGGTCCGAATCGAAAATCCAATATGGCCACAAGGCAGCCATCTTGGATTTCCCCATGAAACCTTGTTATCGCGATATCTCAGGATGAGCTACTGCATGGCTCTTTTTCAAATTTGGTACACAGGTTCCCCTTGGGGTCTAGTTGTGCAAGATACCTTTTCTGGTCCGATTCGAAAATCCAATATGGCCATCAGGCAACCATCTTGGATTTCCCCATGAAACTTTATCGTCATTTCTCAGGAAGTACTGCATGGATCTTTGTCAAATTTGGTACACAGGTTCCCCTTGGGGTCTAGTTGTGCAAGATACCTTTTCTGCTCTGATTCGAAAATCCAATATGGCCACCAGGCAGCCATCTTGGATTTCCCCATGAATTTTTGTTATCGTCATTTCTCAGGAAGTACTGCATGGATCTTTCTCAAATTTGGTACACAGGTTCCCCTTGGGGTCTGACTGAGCAAGATACCTTTTTCGGTCCGAATCGAAAATCCAATATGGCCACCAGGCGGCCATCTTGGATTTCCCCGTGAAACTTTGTTATTGCGATTTCTCAGGAACTACTGCATGGATCTTTGTCAAATTTGGTACACAGGTTCCCCTTGTCGTGTAGTTGTGCAAGATACCTTTTCTGGTCCGATTCGAAAATCCAATATGGCCAACAGGCGGCCATATTTGATTTTCCCGTGCAATTTTGTTATCGTGATTTCTCAGGAAGTACTGCAGGGATCTTTCTCAAATTTGGTAAATAATCCCCTTGGGGTCTAGTTGTGCAAAATACCTTTTTCGGTCCGATTCGAAAATCCAATATGGCCACCAGGTGCCCATCTTGGATTTCCCAATGAAAAGTTGTTATCATGATTTCTCAAGAAGTACTGCATGGATCTTCCTCAAATTTGGTACACAGATTCCCCTTGTTGCCCAGCTGTGCGAGTTGTGACGTTGCATCACAAGAGTCGGCGGATCAAACGGTGGGGGATATTCTATATATTGACTATATAGAATATCCATACCTTCACCTTCCATATCAAGGAGTTCAAATAATTCGGAATGAAAATGTATTTCTTCAAATTTCAAATCAGTTTTCTTTAGTCCATGCAGTTGCAAGTGAACTGCCCCACCCTTTCGTCTGCCGGCGGGTTGGCTACATGAAAGGACGTCACTCTTGTGACACAGCATCACAACTCGACAACTGTAGACTACTGCATGTTTTGATCCAAGGGAGATAATCAGGATTCAGACACTTTCGAAGTTTCAACATTACTGCAGGGACCGGATCCCTTCAGTATTAAGTATTGTACCATCTTACTATTTTCGAGCATGGTATCTTAAAAGAGATATCTCAAGCTAGCCCAGTAAACAGAACAGAATTAGCATTCGTTCCTAATTATAAAATCTTAAGTATGTTTCATAGCCCATGCCAAAGTGTCAAAGAGATTTGTCTTCCCTTCCAGTACCCAATGATGACACGTGCAAAAAAAATACTACAAAACGAAGACGAAGGATCCTCCGTACATATACATTCACTTTCAGACTAACTTTGCTGCTCATTTCTCTTGTACTATAACAACCGACATAAGAACAGAAAATTCTAGAAATCTTGAAACTCCTGAAACATAGAAAGATTATATCTTGGTGTTTTCCAGTGTCCCTTTTTCGATCTTTTCCGCTCAGATTCGAAATTCTCTAAACAAAATTACAAATCAATCGTTCATTCTTAGTAACAATGGACAAAAAGATCCTCTTGTTATTAGCTTACAATTATCGGACAATGGTGGGCGCCAAGATCCTTCAGGATCTCTCGTCTTGTTCACTAGACCGAATTGTATAATCTGACAAATTTGGTTCCTGTATGACATGCAAGACTTCGCGATTTGAAAAGCCTTTCATCTTTGGCAAATGTTGAAAATCATCATGATGCTCCGTTTACCCAAACAATTAAAATCACTCTACTACCACTTTAAACTAAGGCCACTTTTTTTCTTGATTTACGGGTGGGTTCACTAAAATGTTGTGAGCCGAAATGTCTGGAATCGTAATATTTCTTAGAAGAATATATCTAATGAATTTGTTTCTGACTTTTATCTTGTTTGGTAGTTGAAGTGGCATGAAGATGGATAGCGAGCTGTACCTTCCCCAAAAGTGTGGGGTCAAATTTGACCCTCCAGCCATAGTGCTAATGTACAAAGTCAAAACGACAAGCAAGCTGCACAGACGAACCATGCCTCTTCGAAGCTTCACCAAGTCTTCCGGAGTGGCCAAAGCTGCAGAAGAACTGAAGTCGTGTCCACGGCATCAGAAATATCTGGCTCAGGTACCCATGATTCAGCTGGAAAGACTTGTTACAATAATCAGGGACAAGCTTAACGGGATGAGTCTGGAGTCGAGCCTTGCCAAAAATACAGAACTTGACCGGGTCAACCCAGATGAAGATCTAAACAAAGTTGATGAGGATACGCTACGACGGAAAAAAGCTGCAATGGAGGAGACTTTCGAAAAGAATCGTAAAAAACCTGGAGACTCTGATTTCAAGTACGATATTGAGGTGGAATTCGAGGATGGCCCCGTAGAGTCATGTGACTGGGATTCTGATGCATCCGATCCCGTATTTTAGCAATAGAGCTGCACAATCTCAACAATACTACTCCACAATGCCCATTTTGTCAACCATTTACAGGTTGTCTCTTTTATCAACCAGTATGCACCAGCTCTTCCAGGCTGACGTATTTACTGCCAGAGCACACCTTCCTTATGTTTATCAACCATGTCAAGTCAGAACAGATAGCACTTTACATGCAGATTTGCTCATTTTATCAACCCCATATGGTTCAACCCATGCCATTGAGTCATGAGGTACAAACTCTCTCATTCTGTTTTAGTGAAGGGAGTGTACAGCTCAGGTCCTCATCCTTCGGGGATTTAGTTATAGACTGCTATAGAGACTGCATTCTTAATCATGATCCGTATCTGCCATAAATGAGTTCATCTGAAATCAGTCTTGTCAGATCTGGAGCTAAATACTGGTAGATACTTCATGTAAGAGGGGGGGGGATTTGGCTTAATGTCACACTCAAGGTTGTTTCACTCCTATCGTGACAGTCAGTTTGGTTGGTGGAGTAAGCCGGAGTACCCGGAGAGAAGTATTGTCCAGGTCTTTTAGCACTGGAAAGCCCGGAGTCTGGAGGAGACCAGACAAATTGTGGAGTCTGGATATCTTATTGACAGAAAATCATTCCCACTGTCTGAACTTGAGTTCACTTGCAATGGAAACGTGGCCCTTTGATAGTGGTTCAGTGAAGTCGCACTGAAGATTGTGATCTCACACCAGACCTGAATTCAAAATTGAAACTGACATGGGAAAGACTTGACAGTTTTTAATCCCCCAACACCAGTGAGTTGTGCTTCTCAAAACCGCCAACAGACAGCGATCGATATTTGAGTGTCTGCCTCATCAGCGCTCGCGGCCTAAATACTTTTCATCTTGGCAACGGGCTATGTCTCACGAATGCCAGCATTGGTAAAGTATTAAATAAAACTAAGGTTTTAAATAAAACAAATGGATAAATGAGTCTGAATTCAGTCTAGATATCTAAGTATTCCACTGAGTTCATGCCCCATTAATCCCACACATTTACAATAGCCTTGGGTAGTGCTGTGCATGAAAATGAGAGGAAATTTTTTAACTGATGTAACTCATAGAAATGCAGAAAATATTCTCTAAATGAGTATCCTAAATGAGCGTGATGATAAACGAGTAGAATTTTGGTGTGTTATTTTGTTCAAAATATTCATCAGGGATGGCGAGATGTGTACTTCCCCATGTATTAACCATAGAACTGTTAGACCAATTGCTTGGTTGGGCATAACGCTACCTACCCACCAAAATACCCATTACCCTGGTACCCAAAACTTTTTATCGGCTTATCTTCCAATAAACATTTTTCTTTCAGATTTCATACTAAAATCATAGCTATTTTCGGTGATTTTGAGTGATCTCTATTGAAAAAAAATGTATATATTTCCCATTACCCAAGTTTGTGAGATAGGATTGGGTTATGCCCAACAAACAGTTCTAGTATGGTTAATACATGGGGAAGTACAAGTTTTGCCATCCCTCATGAATATATATCAAACTATAACACACCAAAATCCTACTCCTACATGTATAGCATCATGCTCATTTTGGACACTACCCAAAGAGCATGCATGTGGGATCAATGGGGTATGAAATCAGTGGTATTCTACTTCACCAATGCCCACATATATACAGTCCCCACCTTGCATGCCTTGGGTGTGGCCAACTATGAATATGTCAAATAAGACGCCATTCTACTGCACGACACATTGATTTGCAAAAAACATTTTGAGAAGCAGTCTCGTGGAACATTTCAAATTATTCTCAGGCTTATGAAACATTTCATATTTTTATTGAATATGGTGACAGCAATCCAGATAGATCTGTATGTAAAGATTGTGCCATAAAATTCACAACCATTGCCAAAATGGGTGCAAAGCCATTTTTTAAATTTTTTTTTATAGACAATTCCGATGATTCTATAGCATCGACTGGTAACTGCTGGTAACGAGAAACTGCTGATCTGCTTTGTGAAATATTTTTACTATAATAGTTATATTGTTGTATGTTACTGACATATTAATCTTGTCTATACTTTGTCATTAATTGAGATGAAATAGTTTGTTTCCATTTTATGCTGATAATGCTCAAAGTAACTTGTAATTTCACTTCAATAAATGAAATAAGAACCATCAAAAAGTGGTGCAGTGTATAGTCACATTTTCTTGTTTGGTAAATAAAGGACTTTGGGAGTTCTGGTACAATGTACCATACCATCAATCATAGTTTGAACAAACCTTTGCTTTTGCAACAGACTATAGCCGGAACTGAAATTTCCATAATTACTGGTACCATAGTCTTGTTCATGATATTGGAGATATTTTATCATGTGAGTTAATGTAAACAGACTGATGATGATACAAATGTAACATTTTCAGGGATGTTGTGTTATGGTGAATGGCTGAACTGGGTTCCCTAGAGGTTATGTAAACTTGACCCAAATGGGTTACCTAACCCTTGTTTTAACATGTTTCTGAATGTGCATAAACGGTAAACCCATATGGGTTACCTCGAGAAGAATTATGATAACCTTAATGGGTTACCATGGAAAATATTATATAACACCCCTGCATTTATCATTAATCATGCTATTAGAAATAGATACGTCAAGTTATATAGGTTGTAATTTGTTTTTCTGTTATCAATTGTTCTTATAATGTTCAAACATGCTGATGATAATCAGGTTAATCAAGAATAGGCAAAAGACAATAATTAACACAAACTTGTTTCTTTAGGGAGTAGAGGGCGTTAATTTCCCTGCTCTTATGGGACTACAACATGGTGATTTGTGGAATTTTTCAAAACCGGCTCAATTTTCCAACAGGCTCAATTTCCCAGACACCTCAAAGTAGGGAAAAATCAACAAAAGATAGAACAGAACCATTTATGCATATTACTGGCAGTCCGATAGTGTGATAAGACTGACCACAATGTTGGTATATTAGATTCAACGGTCGAAGGGCCGGTTCAAAGTGCTCCTGCTGTTGAAAATTATGCTTTTGGAATCCCCCAAAATTCACTATTGACCACTTTCAACAAAAAGGAAACTATTAAATGGCTAATAAGCACAGTGACTTGGGTGGCAGGGGGTGTCTTCATCGATGTTGTTGTGATTATATATATATATATATATATTTGCAAGAATATAATTATTTCCCACCTTTTCATACACCACAATGACAGTAGATGTCATAAAAATGCTTTCTATACGCGCTACATCGATCTACATACCCCTCCTTTACTAGATATTAGAGATGGTGAACCTCCAATAATATTCCCCACCCCAACCCGATTCCCAGGCCTCAATTTAAGGTGGTAACCTGTTTTCAGGTTGCCTGGAGGTTGCCATATGAAAAATAGTGGTAACCTATTTTCAGGTCCCCATAATTTTGACTAATAATATGACATTAGGTTAATAATTATGCAACAGGTTACCAGTGTAGAATTCATGGTAACCTGTCGAGAGGTTACCATCAGCACTCCTTAAATTGAGGCCTGGATTCCCCGCCCCCTCCCTTCCTGGACATAGGGCTGGAAAGGCTAAGTTAATCTGTTATACTGTTAATAGTTTCCAAGAGAAAGCATGATGACCCCCTGTTTTTATTACATATTCAACATGCACTGTATGTCATTGTGTTTAGTATTATACAGCAAAATGAGGAAATTTTGACCTCAGGAAGTATGTTTTTAATATTCATAAAGCTAGAAAAAGGTCAAATCTCCCTATGTTTTGAGTGTTATGACTTTTAAGTGATATATACATACATTTGACCGCCATATTTTTTTAACAAGTATGGTGACCCCCCCATTTTCTTTCATGGATCATCTTCTCTTGATCTGATAAATAAATAATGAAATTAAAAAAAAAATAATCAACCTCTAGAAATGAACGGCCACTACCACGGTGGGTAAGAGATTTCCCATACACGTCGATGGAACGCACCATTTTCCAGACACGTGCGGATAAACGGCCACACTAGTACCAAAATATGCATTAGTCTGGCCGTTTCAACACCCCCAGTTGGGATTATTGAATGACATATCATGGAAAACGACAGGTAAGATGAGTTTTGTATAGCCTATCAAGTAACTAAGATATTAAGGAAGGATTACAACATGAAACCTGCTTTTAAGGTGATCTGGATGATTCTAACGAAGCCACACAACCTGGCAGGTAACCCCTGTATTAGCTTCCCGTCGTCCTATCAAGTCATGAAAACACTGTCAAAATGCTTACCTGAGTTATTTGAAACTGCTCATGAAGCTCAATCGTGAGTATTATAAAGGTATTTTTTATTGAAATATCGGTTGATGATATTTAAACGCGTATAAGCGCGTATTGTGCAAACAAATCGCAGTGGTCCATATCCGTGCGACGGTCTGGCCATACACGAGCGTTTTAAATCATTTGCTATTCTGAAAGTTGCAAGAAACACAGCTTCTATTAGTCTGAATGAGACAGAGGCTGATCCATTCCTCATGAAAGATCCATGCACCCTACATTAGGGATGCTTCACAATGTAACACAACTGCATGCTTTGGCAACACAATGCTATCTGGTTATACAGGCTTTTTTAAACCACACACTTTTTATACTTACACGGGGAATCGGTGTAGCATTCCCACGTCTTATTAAAGCGCATAAACATGAGATAAGGCATGACACCTCACTAGGCCCATACCCCATGCAGGTAAATCGCCCCCTCGTACGATTCAGTTGTAAAGTCACATTTTTAGGGTGGAATTTTAATATCAACTTTTCGCAGGCAACTAGTCTCAATGAAACAGAACTTGCTCTATTCCATACTACACCTGTAGCATGCGACTAAAAGCGCAAGTTTGTTTTCACATGTCAACTGTGGTTGTATGCTACAAGTTGGTGTTACAAATCGCATCGTGTCAACTGATCCTGTCTACCCCGAGTCCCTCACGGGGAAGTAAACATGTATAAACATGTATAAATTTGTATACACGTTTTTATTGTTTTACCTGTCTTATTAAATTTTAGTTCATCAATTGCAACAGTTCGTATATAGTGTTGTCCAGTAAATGAAGGGAAATACTTTTGACGAATTCAGGAAAACAAGAAAACGAAGCAATCCGTTGAAGTTAACTTTGAATCCTCTTAAGCGACGCAGGCCATCTTCACCCCAGATAACTGGTATCCCTACAGATCAGGCCCAGGACAGATCAAAGAAGAAACGGAAAGAATTGGGTGAACCCGTTCTCCTGTCGTTTTTTGAAGAAGGTTCATATGTTTTTATTATCTTATACTTGTTTATGGAACGCATATAACCAGCGACTGGTTTGTCCATCCGTTCATAATCTCGTCTAACATTTCATATAACTGAAGTTTTTCCTCGTGATATCTTGCCTTTGATATGATTTAAAATCTGTCAAAACCTTGAATATATATTGCAAATCCATGTCCAAGTTGTCAGACGTTTTGTACATCCGTCCTATGTTCCGTCCATCGTTTTCGTCTGTGAGTCATTCTGTTCGATTCATTCTGTATGTCTGTGCTATATCTATCTTACCTTTCGCGATAGAATTAGGAAATTGGGACACAAACTTGTTGAAATGTTGTAGTCGTGTGCTCTCTGTCCATTATCTCAGGTTTATTACACATGGTGGAATTTGTGGCACAAATGCTTATGAAATTCTGTACATTGTTCTAGTTTGTTTTCTCAGTCCTCTGTTTCCGCACGACTGCAGTTTGCAGAGGGGGGCCCTTTTGCAGGGGTGATAGATGTATTGTATTTGATGGTACGGTACAGGATTCTATAATTTAAACACAAACTTATTGTGTAATATAGTCAGTCCGAGGCTCATGCTGTGGCGCCTCACGTTGATAATTTCCTGGTTTTATGTAATCAGGTAATACATGAAATGTTGGAAATGTGGCGATTTAGACTGTATGCGCCCTTGAAACGTTTGTGACAAATGCTACACGGTAATTCTTCCCCATTGTGAGAAGATACTTCGTACCGTATATCGGCCCTCGCAAACTTCGTTCCACACGTCCCATATTCGTGTGGTTCCGTGGTTTTCTTAGCCGGAGTACTGGTCATGCCCAACTCCGTGTCCCATTCAGCTGACACAGTCGGGTCGACACTGACATGAATCTTGATCCGTGGGTGTGTCCAGATGGGCCACGCCAGAGATATCTAAACTACATGCAATAAAACAAGACAAAATCAAATTTCTGTTATGAAATCCTACATTCAACGTGAAATGGAGAATAATATTATTTCAAAAGGTATTGTACTCTTCCACTTAAGCGATAAAAAGAGCTAGAATTAATCAATGATCTGTGCATACATATAGCAATATAAGTTCAACTACACGTTGGCAGTGAGTGAATATTAAATACACTCGTGTATGGCCGGTTCACCACACGGATATGGACCTTTGCGGATGTTTTGTGCAATACGCGCCTTTTGGTGTTTAATTCATATCAACAGATATTGCAATGCAAAATATCTTCATAATACTTGGAATTAAGCTTCATGTGATGTTTCAAATAACTCAGGCAATCACTTTGACAATGTTTTCATGACCCGATATGACGGTTGAAAACTTATCCCGAGGTTACCTGCAAGTTTGTGTGGCTTCGTTACAAACATCCAGACCACTTTCAAAGCAGGGTTAATGTTTTAATCCTTCCTTAATATCTTAGTTACTTGATAGGCTATACAAAACACATCTTACCTATCGTTTTCCATGATATGCCATTCAATAATCTCAACTGGGGGCCTTGAAACGGCCAGACTTTGGTACTAATGTGGCCGTTTATCCGCACGTGTCTGGAAAATGGTGCGTTCCATCGACGTGTATGGGAAATCTCTTACCCACCGGGACTACTTCCTTAACATCTTGACCAAGTCTCAGCCTTTGACTGTCATGACTGTCTGGCATGTTTGGCCAATAACTCTCCATGTATGGATAGATTTTGTGGATTCTAGTAGCAGGTCCATGGATAGTATATACATGACTAAGATTGTTGTAAATGAAATTTTAGATGAGAGACATGTAGAGTTGTAAATTTTCACACACTGTCAAATGCTTATTTTCATTCAACATTTGATCACCTATTAACAGTAAATTGTGTTTTATGTTGTGAAAGTAATTCTGTTCATGTTGTAAATAAAACTAAAGTTAACCCAAACGCTGATATTTATGTTAATTGAATTCAAAGGTAACAGTTCTGAGCTGTAGATACTTCATGTAGGGAGCTATTGTCTGAGCCTTTGTGAAGCTGAAAAGGCCGGAGTGTAGACATATTGTTGTCCCCAGACTTGGATATTGTATGCATTGTCTCTTGATCCTTGCAGGGAGTATGAACCTTCTGAGCCAATATGATTATAAACAGATCCAGAAATCGCTTCTCTAACCAGATCCAGTTGGAGAAGTGTTTTCTGGACCTGTTTTTAATAATCAGATTGATTCTGAGCTGCATGTCTTTAGAAATATCTGCCAAGCTAGCCAGTGTGATATATCTCATAATTAAGATCCTCGAAAACTAAGACCCTTTTATAGGGTTCATAACCAGAGTGGTTATAGCTGACAATGCATTAATCTTGGAGAACTACCAGAACATTGAAATGTCATTTTCGGATGATTGGCCGGTATCAAAGATAGCTACACAATCCATAACCATGAAAATATACGTAAAGGTTACTTGGTCACTGATAAACAAAATAAACCAATCAAAATCATTGATGAACTGGTCACGAAAATGACCTCTTCATTCAGTTGTTCAGCCCACCAGTTGATGGGTAGCCATATATGGTCATGGTATTGAATCCAAGAACATGCCAAGGAGATAGCCGTCGTTGGTGAATCAGCCAGAATCTAGACTGATCATTTTGATAGGCAACTTTGGAGCTTGTAAAAAATAACTCCTTGTGAAATCCTTTTTTAGTAGCTTGTATAATTAAACGAGATCTACATAATGTTATCATTCATCCATGATACTTGAGATCTACACACTGTTATCCACCAATGATACTTGCAATAAAACAGGCTTAAACAAGTTTCTCCAGTGTTATTTGTTGTATGGCCCGACTACGATTGCAGTAGATCACTGGAGCAACTTCTTATGACACAATTGTCGTAATTGTGACAATTGTGTAATTATCAGTTGTCAGGTCGCCAGCTAATGTCGTAATTGCGTCATTGGCTGGCGACTCAGCATGCAGATTCTACCATTGATGACGCAATTACGACAATTTTGTCTCTAGCAGTTGCTATTGCATGTATACCGGTATCAAAGATTTAGTCATGCATCATGTCTGATATATTTTTGCCTCAAATTATTACTTGTTACCAGTTGTGACAGTAAGCGTCAACATGCTTGCTATCACTTTTTTATTGACGGACTCGCCTGCTATTGTTGTGACATTATCTGGTGACCTGAAAACTGCTACTGACACAATTGTTAGTAGTTGCTACAGGTCACCTAATAATTCATTACTTTATCGCAAAGAAAGTCAATAGAAGACGTTCGATGTCATTAGATCAGGTGTGTGCATTTCGTTGTTATATGTATGCCCATGCAGGTGTCTGAGGACATAAATGACGTCGGTTCTCCGACCACTAACTGTCGAAGGAGTTTAAGGCTGTAATCTGCCCAATCAACTCTACAAAAGTATGAAGGAGGGTCAGAACACAATACTCAAACGAAGCTGTTCGAGCTAGGAGCAGTCACTGTCCCACGGGTCACATACTGGTAATCCAGCCTTCGAATTTACAGCACGAGCTGCAGCGTTTGCAGAATAAAGACTCCTAAATGAGAATGGACCTATATCGATCGGCTGACAATAGGCACTTATGGATATTGCATCTGTGTACAATATCAGAGCATTACCACCAGCAACATCTTTTACCCTGATTGATTAGCCGCTGAAAGGCTTTATCCATACTGAATATACAAACTGGGCGAGCTTGCTTTTAGCCGGCTACATTCAGGCTTGATTATAGTGGAGAGAGTTATCACTGGACAGCTCCTTGGGCATCCCTAGTTCTGAACATAGATGGGACAGTCAAGTTCCATTAGCACTGGGGACCAAATTTCTGAGCTGGGCGATGAAGCACTGTCGGGCAAAGTTGGCTCAAACTTTTCTCAGTCTGTGGAGATGCAGACTCTGTTGTAACTGGTATTGACATGAAGAATAACTGTGTAGGATGAGTAACTGGCAAGTATCAAGATGACATCAGAGATACATGTATCCATCAATACTACCACAATTGTAACAGCTTTGACATACCAAGACAATTGAGCAATGATCCGGTGGGCCAAGAAGCCCACCTTGCCGTCTAGTTGCATTTGTGCTTTTTAGGTTATGGGGTAAACAACATTCCGAGTTTCTTATTCGAATTTCCAACTAATCCACACAAAGTATTGGAGCACCATTGCGTGATAGAAAGAGCGAGTGAGACGCATGTGGATTGATCACAGAATAATGAATAAGAGGACGCTTTGGGACTGGCATGCCTTGCCTCATCTTGACAACGTCCAGGCTTCTTTCTGATTCAAAGGAGAAACCTTGAGCATCTTGCATAGCAAACGGCATCCACCCCCACTTTCAGCTGCGTACGAATCTGTTGTCATTATGCCATGGTCGGGTAAAACAAGTGATCTGATTGGTCAATACACACAGGTTGATGATTTGATGATTGACTGAAATATACAGATGCATCTTCCATGAACACGATTCATTCCCATGTGGAGCAGGGTATCTACATGTAGGATAGAAATACCCCTGGTTATAGCGAGGATGCATTACCTATGATTCGGAGCATGCTTGGTCGGTATCGCCTGCTAGACCACGGTGGGAGGGGAAACAACCCTCTGAGAGAGGAAAGTGCATTCTGGGATACAATGTAACCACATCGCGGAGAGGTTGACTAATGAAGCAGGTAATGGAACATGACAGCTGGAGGTCTTTTGGAGTTTTGAGAGTTGTCGTTTCCCGATGTTCCTGCAAATATATCCTATTGAATAGTACACACCTCAAGGATTGCTTTAATGTACATTTCATGTCTCCTACTGTTTTCGTGATCCCGTAAGAGTGTGTACAATTTCCCGATGGCCATCAGAAACGTACAGTACATGTGTTCGGAGTTGAAATTAGCGCAAGAACTGAATGAAATCAGCTGTTATAACGCAGCAGGTGATGCAGATATCCCTGCAGATTAATGGCAGATCATCTTGTGAGAGGTATCACACTAATTTCTAACAGAAACTCGATCTGACCCAGGACGCCCGTGTAGAGAGGAGCGTTACGCCCTCTGTAAGAGAAAGGGTCTGGTCGGCTTTCCCCAACACTGACACCGTGACGTAGTTAAAGATTCATAGCGTCTCAATTCCCTCATCGCTATGCCGACAACGCATACTTTTCTATGGTGATTTACAAACATAATTACCGCGCACTTACCTTTACCTTCGCGCACTATTGGACATCATTTTCATTAAAAAGACGAAAAGTCATGAAGCATGCCAGCCATAGACAACCTCTCACACAGGTCGGACAAAACTGTCAAATTTTGTTTATAATATTCGTTCCAGTTCCCATGCTGACAAAACAAAGTTTTTTTGCCCAGTGTCTTTTGTGGGGCATACGGTTTGATTACTGGCACGCTTTCCACGGTATTTTCTGGGGTTTCGGATAGGCCTAGAGATGTACTGGCGTCATCCGAGGATATTGTCATGTATTGAGGGGTTTTGGGTCCCAAGCTTTTCTTGGGCACGATTATCTTTCATAAGCCTATAGAAAGTTACGAAAGATAGTGCCACGGCACTGTAGCTCATCTGGCTGTAACTGGCGAAAGTAGCTGCAAGAAATTTTTACTAAAGAACTGCAACAGATGAGTTTCTAACTTGTGTTGCCCCCCTGAACACTAAATGATCCATGCAGTAATTTCCTGAGATTTCATGATGAAGTTTCATGGGAAATTCAAGATGCGGCCATATTGGATTTTCGAAATGGACCAAAAAATGTATCTTGCACAACTGGACCACAAGGGGAACCTGCGTACCCAATTTGACAAAGATCCATGCAGTAATTTCCTGAGAATTCACGATGACAAAATTTCATGGGGAAATTCAAGATGGCTGCCTGGTGGCCATATTGGATTTTGGAATCGGACCAGAAAAGGCATCTTGCACAACTAGACAACCTGTGTATCAAATTGAGAAAGATCAATTAGTAGTTCCTGAGAAATCGTGATAACAAAGTTTCATGGGAAAATCCAAGATGACCACCTGGTGGCCATATTGGACTCTCGAATCAAATCACAAAAGGTATCTTGCACAACTAGACCCCAGGGAACCTGTGTACCAAATTTGAGGAAGATCCATGCAGTACTTCCTGAGAAATCACGATAACAAAGTTTCATAGGGTGGTCGCCTGATGGCCGTATTGGATTTTCGAATCAGAGAAGGAATCTTGCACAACTAGACCCCAAGGGGAACCTGTGTACCAAATTTGAGAAAGATCCATGCAGTACTTCATGAGAAATCACGATAACAATGTTTCATTGGGAAATCCAAGATGGCCGCCTGGTGGCCATATTGGATTTTTGAATCGGACCATAAAAGGTATCTTGCGCAACTAGACCCCAAGGGGAACCTGTGTACCAAATTTAAGAATGATCCATTGGTTCCTGAGAAATCGTGATAACAAATTTTCATGGGAATATCCAAGATGATTGTCGAATCGGACCGAAAAGGTATCTTGTACAACTAGAATCCAAGGGGAACCTGCGTACCGAATTTGAGAAAGATCCATGTAGTACTTCCTGAGAAATCACGATAACAATGTTTCATGGGGAAATCCAAGTTGGCCGCCTGGTGGCCATATTGAATGTTCAAATTGAACTATTAGTACAAATGCTGTACAACTAGACCCAAAGGGGAATCGGTTTACCAAATTTGAGAAAGATCCATGAAGTAGTTACCGAAAAATAATGACAAGATTTCACTGGCAAGTTCAAGATGCATGGCCGCCATGCAGCCAAATTTTCGACACCGCATGAACAAATTCTGGTGTAGCCTACTCATTGGGGGAAACATGCCAAGTTTCAGCTTAATCGGTCAAGTGGTTCCAGAGAAGAAGATGTTTACGGACGACGCACGACTAACGACGCACGACGGACAATCAGGCCATGGCATTAGCCCATCGGGCCTTCGGCCCAGATGAGCTAAAAATGAAGGAGAGACTAGAATAAAGTTCTAGAGTGTATAACTCTCTTCAAGCATTATATGGGAAAGTTTAAAGAATGTTTAATTGTGGAACAACTGGACTTCAGTCAAGAAAAACACAGCTAGAGTGCGTGCACAAGAAATATGCTGAAAATATGGCGAATGGCAGCTATCTACTCCCTCATCACTAACTGATCCCCAAGACCCATGCATCCTCCACCCTGATTCCTCAACGTTGCAGGGACCATTTTCCCCACTACTGTCCGTCGCTGTACAAAGTCACTTTGACCTATGCTTCGTCTTCGTCGGCGTCAGGCCTTACAACAGACTGGCATATTCTGAATAAGAAGCTACACTCCGTTAACATTCACCTCGTTTTACTACGAGTCGTTTTCTTACACCTGACCGTCACATGGGTCACTGGCACATTACTTCAGGCAGCTTGATTTCTAGCACACTGTAATATAGCTAGAACTGAATGTCTAAGTTCACCGCTATGTTATTTGAGTTGGACGCGATAGCTTAGATATGATAGCCGCCGCCTTGCAACGGTAGGAACTAGTTTCAATCGAAGCCTGTAATCAATTCGCGGCTTACCAAGACATAAAACTGCGATCATTCTTTGTCCCCTTCCGCTTCAAATACCACCTTCCTTCGCGCTATATATCGCCCATATTAGTTAGACACCACTTCTACTCACGATCTCATAGGCCCGTTGCTAAATAATATATAGCCCTCAAGAGTATGAGGGCTATAGGTCGGCCCCAGTCACCTCCAGCGAGGGTTTTAGATAATTTTATTACGAATCACCCACCTCTGAAACTGCCGTACATCTAATCTCTATCCCTCCTGCCCACTATTTTAAAATCTTGAGCACTATTGTGAAATAGTGACGCATATATCGCCGTCTGAATTTTCCAGTCGTGAACTTCGAACTCTGTGCGCCGCCATGTTGGTGACGTCACTGTATATGGTTAACATGGCGCATTTAAAGTGGAATTCGACTGGAAAATTCAGACGGCGATATATTCGTTACTATTTCACAATAGTGCTCAAGATTTTAAAATAGTGGGCAGGAGGGGATAGAGATTAGATGTACGTCAGTTTCAGAGGTGGGTGATTCGTAATAAAATTATCTAAAACCCTCGCTGGAGGTGACTGGGGCCGACCTATAGCCCTCATACTCTTGAGGGCTATATATTATTTAGCTAATAGGCCCGGTAGCCGCTTTCAACAAATTATATGGACTCGCCCTCTCGGAAAAGCACAGACTCGTACCTCACCCTCTTCCGAAATTCGAACCTCCACCAGATATCCACGAACGCAGCTGTCTGCTGTAACATGGACAGGACGACTCCTTTTCACTCCAACAAAATCCCCCCAGCTAAATAATATTATGGGCGATATATAGCGCGAAAGAAGGTGGTATTCGAAGCGGAAGGGGCAAAAAGTATTGGCATCGCAGTTTTATGTCTTGGTAAACCATCAATTGATTACAGACTTCCATTGAAACTGGCTCCTACCGTCATGACCGTAGCAAGGCGGCGGCTATCATATCTAAGCTACCGCGTCGAACCCAAATAACATAGCGGTGAACTTAGTATTCAGATCTAGAATATAGCATGTACAAATCAGAAGGTGTCGGGGTTTAATATGTTTTTTGAGTTATTCAATTGGACAAATATTATTGCAAAATTTGCATGATGCTATTATCATCCTATCAGGTTCTCCAGTGTTTCTTCTCCGCTGTTTCACCCTATTCAATGTCAAGCTCTATATTTTCTCTTCCTGACAGCGCGTGTTCTCGAAAATACATGGTAGAAGATTTTTTCTACATGGCAGTGAGATACCAGTAACTCACATGGAACTAGAAATATAGAGCAAGTGATACACACTCAGAAACTGGAATCTCCTGGAATGCATCTCACAGAACTCACTCTCAGAAAGCGATCATTCCACAAAATATGATCCCATACAGCCTGTCATCTCGTGACGTATGATTCTTTAATATATTTACATCACGTTTATGGTCTCATTGGTTGGCCATTCACATAAAAAACATTCACCGAAATGCGACGAAGCAGTGTTCTCGAAAGTGACTGTTACTCTTGACATCGGCGTTACAATCGCCTATACATTCATAGTGTGACCCTCCCTGTAAACGGGTTACATTCGCCAAATATTTAAACACATAAGGCCACTATTGAACAACGTTCTGCATATGATTACACCATCGATATATTTCATATTGCTGAAAACTAAAGCTCTCGGTGATCTCAGTTTCTTTAAATCACTATTTTTCTGTCCAATTTGGCACGTTTGATTCGCTCTGGCAAAGTAGTGCTCGAGTTGTACACGTTCTCTTGGTCATATGCATTATGAAATACATTGTATGAAAGTGTATCCCGAATCTATATTGGTATGGGCCTTCAACGCAAAATATCGGGCAAGATTATCGCCTGTAATAATCATAATACACGCGATCATTTCTCACCTTGGTCACCGGTACGGTAGCTGACATTTTCCTCTCAACATCGTAGTTACATCCATCCCAGAATGCACTTTCCTCTCTCAGAGGGTTGTCCCACCGTGTAGACGGAGTCGCCTGCTATTTTTTTTTTTTTTTTTTTTTTGGTGACATTAGCTGGCGACCTGAAAACTGGTAATGCTACAGGTCACCTAATAATTCATTACTTTGCCGCAAAGGAAGTCAATAGAAGACGTTCGATGTCATTACATCGGGTGTGTGCATTTCGTTGTTATATGTATGCCCATGCAGGTGTCTGAGGACATAAATGACGTCGGTTCTCCGACCACTAACTGTCGAAGGAGTTTAAGGCTGTAATCTGCCCAATCAACTCTACAAAAGTATGAAGGAGGGTCACTGAATTCTCAAACGAAGCTGTTCGAGCTAGGAGCAGTCACTGTCCCACGAGTCACATACTGGTAATCCAGCCTTCGAATTAACAGCACGAGCTGCAGCGTTTGCAGAATAAAGACTCCTAAATGAGAATGGACCTATATCGATCGGCTGACAATAGGCACTTATGGATATTGCATCTGTGTACAATATCAGAGCATTACCACCAGCAACATCTTTTACCCTGATTGTTTAGCCGCTGAAAGGCTTTATCCATATACAAATATACAAACTCGGCGAGATTGCTTTTAGCCGGCTACATTCAGGCTTGATTATTGGAGAGATGGGACAGTCGAGAGCAAGTGATCATCAGATCAGATGCCATCAGATGGGACAGTCGAGTTCCATTGCCACTGGGGACCAAACTCCTCAGCTGGGCGATGAAGTACTGTCGTGAAAAGTTGGCTCAATCTTTCCACAGTTTGTGGAGATGCAGACTCTGTTGTAACTAGGACATGGAGAATAACTGTGTATAGGATGAGTAACTGGCAAGGATCAAGATGACATCAGAGATACTTGTATCCCTCGGTACTACAACAATTGTAACAGCTTTGAGATACCAAGACAATTGTGCAATGGTCCGGTGGACCAAGAAGCCCACCTTGCCGTCTAGTTGCATTTGTGCTTTTTAGGTTATGGGGTAAACAACATTCCGAGTTTCTTGTTCGAATTTCCAACTAATCCACACAAAGTATTGGAGCACCATTGTGCGACAGAAAGACCGAGTGAGACGCATGTGGACATCTTAGCTTGCTAAGGGCATTTCACGTTTCACTTAACACTACCCTTAGCTCAATGACTTCATTCTCCGTGTATTTCACCCGATGTCGGCTTCCCCAAGCATCAATTAAGTCGCATGTCCGCTCCATTTAAACGAGCCAATGAAATTGTCCGTATTCAAATACTTTGACCTGGAAATCTCAGACATGAGACGTGTCAATTTCACTTAAGCGATCGACATGCTCGAGGGCAAGACTGTGGGAGACCAAACCGAAGTTGTGCGAATTAGCTATTTTATTTCTCACTCCAATGGAGCATGCTTCTTTGTTTTCCTTAAGAAAAATCATATTACAAGCGGCCTAACATATTTGTAAAAAATAAAATTGGCGACAGTTCACAGGAAAATGATATGCTTTTTATTTTGTGACGGAGGCACTCCGAGGCCCACCAAGGGATCGTTTCAATCGATCGCTTTCTGGAGGTGTGTCTTCGTTTTATGAATGTGATTGCGCCGATGTCGGAGCTAACGGGACCAATCGGATGTGACCATTTGGGAAACGCCCTATTACACTCAGATATCACCCGTTACCGCATGGCTACGAGCAGAAGTTTCTACGTATGATCGTGTCATGCGTTCGGATGATGCATGTGGATTGATCACAGAATACTGAATAAGAGGACGCTTTGGGACTGAGACTGGCATGTCTTGCCTCGTCTTGACAACGTCCATGTTTCTTTCTGAGTCAAAGGAGACACCTTGAGCATCTTGCGTAGCAAACGGTGCCCCCCCCCCACACGCTTAAAACTAAAGTGTTGAAACTTACTCGTAAACTGTTGAAATAATCCTTTAAGTGTGTCCACAGGGACTGCTCTTTAAATGTTGTCCCTGTGGACACACTTAAAGGGTTATTTCAACACTTTACGAGTAAGTTTTAACACTTTAGTTTTAAGCGTGCACTTCAGCTGTGTACGAATCTGTTGTCATTATGCCATGGTCGGGTAAAACAAGTAATATGATTGGTCAATACACACAGGTTGTTGATTTGATGATAGACTGAAATTTACAGATGCATCTTCCATGAACACAATTCATTCCCATGTGGAGCAGGGTATCTAGCATAGAAATACCCCTGGTTTTAGCGAGGATGTATTACCTATGATTGGAAACATGCTTGATCGGTATGCATGTCGGATAACTCTGATGTAATATATAATCTACGTTTACTATAGGCCCTCCTGGATTTTACGAATTCGATAAACCACCCTTTGGGTTTAAAATTCTCCAACAACCTTCCTGTGGCAACATGAACAGAGGGAGGGAGGGAATTTGGCTTAATGTCACACTGAAGTTTGTTTCACTCATATGGTGACAGTCAGTTTGGTTGGTGGAGGAAGCCGGAGTACCCGGAGAGAACCACCGTCCTTCGGCAAGTAACTGACAAACTTTCACACATGGAGCTGGGCTCGAACCCGTGCCGGTTCAGCAGTGTGAGGCTAGCGGTCACCAGCGAAGCGCCTTAGACCACTCGGCCACCGAGGGCCCCGGCAACAGGAACATATTCACAGCGATCTTGAACTTGATATCACCGCTAAAATATATCTGAATGACTTGATAGTGTTTCTCGAGACATTTACGTATCAATTGGAGCGACTTGAACGTATCTCAACGTTTTCGACACAGTGGCATAAACACTCGACAAAGAAGTGTGTATTCTTCCAGGAGCAAGTGGTGTTTTTGGCTTGCTGGATGAACATTGCGACTGAGAAGGTACAATTGCGGGCACCCCTTTATCTCCTTCGCTTATGTCTAAATTCTGGTTACAGCCAGATGCAAATGGTCAAAGACCGCTGGCAGCCATGTAAACTTCAAAGGCAATCTTACTGAGGAATTAATTCCGTTCCCGAATCCGAATATCTAGAGCCTTTCATACTGAGCCTGGCTGAAATATCAATGGTTTCTGTCTGGATCACTCGAGCAAAATGAGAGACATTCCCTGCCCCGAAAAATACCTCCACAATGCTGACGTCGGTTAACCAGATACAGGAATTTATCTGCATAGACGTCTTGATCTTGGAGGTCTCAGAGTGGGCGGGAGGGGTAGGACTAAGAACATCCTCGTGTTGATGGACCATGTCAAGCGTTATGGTATGCCCAGTCTTACCCAAAATGAAATATGGCCACCAAGACTATGAAAGAGAATTAGACAAGAGCAGGACTCCCATATGGCCCCAAAGGAAGTGGAATTTGTAAGAAGTTTAATCGTACCATTGTCTCTAGAATAGTTACCCTAGGACCAGTTTGGGAATAAGATTGAAAGTCACACGTCACAGCACCTCTCCTATACATGCCTACAACAGTACTCCTCATGAATCAACTGGTGACAGCCTGTTTTGTACCCCTCAGCCCTACGGGCTTGGGAGTTCTGTTATGACCCTGGGAGTCCGTCTGTCCGTACCTACATTTGATATCTTAAGTGTCGGATGTGGGTACGGACAAGCTGTATCGAGATAACTATTTCAAGGAAGTTCATGAAACTGAAAGGTTATGATAATTTTATTTTTTAGTTGTGACTTTGAGACTTTCAGGAGTGACCTGTCATTCATTATTTTTTCAATTTTTTTCTTCTTTTTTTCTACCATTTTCCAGTCTTCTAAAAGGGGATCTTCAAGTGTGCATACATTTGCTCTACTTTATACTGATTTACATACACTTACTAGCATGTAGCCTATCAAGAGCTCCATAGTAAAGTTGTATGTCTGCCATTGGTTCGTTCAGTGTAGTGCATGACTGGCCATTGGTTTGGTCTAGAAGTCTATAATTTGCATATTCAGCAGTACGGTATTGCCAGTGATTCATTAATATGGAATGTAAGACCACAACTTTTATTTAATGTAGTTCCTGCAGTTTTGCTTCTCTAGATGAACTTTTACAGTGACAGTCAGCACCCACATTTCAAAACCAGTAACATGTTATCAAGTCCTGATAACTGATTTTTGCGCATTTGGCTAGAAAGTATTTCACCAAACACTGGCGATGAAGGCGTAGCTAAGAGCTTTGGCTTAATTATCGTGTCGCAGAAATCAGTCGGCCATATAAGAGTACGTTGACACACATACAGCATCAAGGCCACTGACAAACTGACACAATAGGCCTACTATAGGTACCTGTTGGCCTTGGTGCCCCTTGCCAATAAAGGCCAAACTGTCTCTAAATAGCTGCCCTATCAATATCCAAAATTATTGGAATTGCCTTAATTTGATTATGTAAATGTATGACCTTTGTACAGGAATATATTTACCAGTAGTCGCAATGATAGATCCTGAAGCACGGTCCACACGCCGCACATGACGTGCACTTTCGTAATTTGACCCGAACTTAAATATCAAGGAAAATTCAGCATCTTAATGTAGATTACCAGTTTTTATCTTCTATGCTGAAATCCATGACCTTGACCGCACTGAATGGACAATCCTGTTTCGTTCGGAAATTGGTGGATATTTTCTTTCTCTGTAATATCCAGTATCATGCAGGTGTATGAATAAATATAATAAAATAAATTGTCTATGAGAAACACCGTTTGTGTCGTATTTCACGGATTTCTTTTCACGGGAGGTTTATGAATGGCGCAATGATATGCAACTTTGACTAAACAAGTGACTCGACAAACAATCACGTGCTCAGATCGAATATATGTATATTCATGGACACCCCACCTCAACAGAAGGAAACAGCGAGACAGCGTAAAAAAGTATATCTGCTTCGGATTACACATCTTTAAAATGTCAAAGGTTTTTTTTTGAGCCAAAGGCGAAAATACCCGTGTTTTAGCGAGGATGTGGATTACCCGACAGTCTAACTAAATCTTGCGAGTCGAAAAAAAAAATTCAAGAAAATCGGGACGAAGTCCGCGTTTTGATCGTTTTACCACGACAAAGACATTTTTGTGACAGAAAAAAATCTCAAAATCAGCCTTGCGATCATTACAAGCTACGTATATAGAAGGAGTAGCAATGTTTCAGCAATTGCATTTCCAGGCATTCTAATCAACGAATTATGACGTTCAGTACCTGAGATACAACACATATCACGAATCGTTAGATTCTTGGTATGTGCTTTAGAATAGGTTAACCAGAAGACTATACTGTGAAGTCATGTGACTCTGTCAGTATGTCGGCACCTCTTCCCACCTCCCTTATATGTGTTGTAATTTTTACCTGTATATGGCGAGATTCTGCTGGTGGACGTTTCGTCCCCGAGGCCCGCCCCCTGTACAGACCATTTGGTCTTTGATATATGTTGGCATTGTGGGAAGTTGATGCTGGGTCGACATCGGGCTTTACAGACTAGTCTTTTGTGTTAAATGCCGTCATTTTCATCTGACCACGATACAGCTCACCAATCCTCAGTGTACGAGTTGTCACAGCGACACAGCTCACCAATTACCAATATACGAGTTGTCAGAGCATTTCCATCATAGCTCTCTAGATTTGTATCTAATACCGCTTATGCCGGTGCTAGGGACCGTGTGGTCATGTCATCCAAGTTGCCACATGAACAGGTGCAATAAAAGCGTACCTGAGATACAACACATATCACGAATCGTTAGATTCTTGGTATGTACTTTAGAATAGGTTAACCAGAAGACTATACTGTGAAGTCATGTGACTCTGTCAGTATGTCGGCACCTCTTCCCACCTCCCTTATATGTGTTGTAATTTTTACCTGTATATGGCGAGATTCTGCTGGTGGACGTTTCGTCCCCGAGGCCCGCCCCCTGTACAGACCATTTGGTCTTTGATATATGTTGGCATTGTGGGAAGTTGATGCTGGGTCGACATCGGGCTTTACAGACTAGTCTTTTGTGTTAAATGCCGTCATTTTCATCTGACCACGATACAGCTCACCAAGCCTCAGTGTACGAGTTGTCACAGCGACACAGTTCACCAATTACCAATATACGAGTTGTCAGAGCATTTCCATCATAGCTCTCTAGATTTGTATCTAATACCGCTTATGCCGGTGCTAGGGGCCGTGTGGTCATATCATCCAAGTTGCCACATGAACAGGTACAATAAAAACGTACCTGAGATACAACACATATCACGAATCGTTAGATTCTTGGTATGTGCTTTAGAATAGGTTAACCAGAAGACTATACTGTGAAGTCATGTGACTCTGTCAGTATGTCGGCACCTCTTCCCACCTCCCTTATATGTGTTGTAATTTAGAATTCACGTTAAGTTTGTGATTGTTTCAATTTCCTGTTGCTGTTGTTGTTGGTAATCAAACTATGGATCGCTTCATAACCCGACAAACTAGTCCCACAGAAGTTCCTGAAAATTAGTTGAGATGCTTAACATGGTTTGAAGATTTGCATGTCGTATTTATGAGATGAAATATTAATTTATGTCGTATTTATGACGTTTTGAACTTTTTTTTCGTTTTGTTTTTGTATCTATTCCTGAAAGTAAACAGAACAATCAACTATCACGAGTTGGACTTATTCCATTATGGTATATAGACTCGTGCTAAAAAATAGTGGACCGTAAATTCTTCCATGTGCTACTATACTTACCATAGTCTTCACCGATCTTCGGCCCGGATTAACCATTTACAGACTGTAACATTACTAATTATTTTGGGCTGAGGAATTGAGCAACTCTGCTGCCCGCTCATATTCCACACCCCCATATGGTCCCAAAGGAAGGGGCATTTGCGGGAAGTTTAATCGTATCATTCTCTCTAGGATAGTTATCCTAGAAGCAGTTTGGGAAGGAGATTGGAAGTCTCACGCCACAGAACCTTTTCTACGTGGATTTGACTTGGCTTTTTGACTCAATGTGGAGCAGACATGTTTAAGCATCTCGTATATACAGCCTCACGAAAGATAAACTCGTGCAAGTTTGCGATAGAGGTTGTAGGAAAGGCTAGGCGACACGACCTTAAGATTTCACGAGCTACTACCGCTCCATAAGATAGGGCCCTAGTGGTACCAGTGACCCTCGACTGCGTAGTTCGAGATCAACTGAAGTTCAAAGTACAAAAGACGTTTCAGTGAGCACTGTTAAAGACTAAATGACACTAAGCTGAAGAACACAGGCTATACCGTCGCTTCCACCCTTCTTGACAAACAAGCTTAATCTATCGCTGGAAGAATGTATTCGATGTTTTTGCCTTGCTTGAATACAAGTATGGGTATCATCAGACAGAAAATCAAGAAGGTGACAAAGAAATAATTTGAGAATGTCCTGGCTGTGTAACTCTGAATCGGGTGGTTTTCGGTCTTTACATACGGTCTTCCACTCAAACAACGCTGACGTCCGTGAACGCCAACGGAGGTCAGAAAATCATTGACGTACATCGGCATCAATTAGCCGCTGTGATATGCAAACACTTTCTGACTTTGGAAGTGTCGAAGAAGGGCAAACAAAACACAATTGTCTTGACGGACCACTTCATTATGCTGGCGGCCCTCGGTGGTCGAGTGGTCTAGGGTGCTTCGGTGGTGATCGCTATCCTCACACCGCTGAAGCGGCACGGGTTCGAGCCTAGCTGGTGCATGTGTCAAAGTTTGCCAGTTACTTGCTGACGGGCGGCGATTCTCTCCGGGTACTCCGGCTTCCTCCACCATTCGGACTAGCTGTCACCATATGAGTGAAATAACCTTGAGTGTGACATTAAACCAAATTCCCCTACCCCCACTTCGTATGTCGAGAGGAATATGACCACAGCCACTACCACATAGGTACTATTTAAAAACTTTTTTGTCCATCATGGGTTCCACCAAAGAAGTCACCTGGATTAATGGGACTGCCTTGAGAGTAGGCTCTGGAAGAAGTTGTATGCAGTTGCTGAGATTGACAAGAGCAGAACAATGTAAATCCAAGGAAATAGCATATGTGGTACCGGTACGTTTAATCGCACCCTTCGAGATATAGGTACCTTATAACCGTCCTAGTAAGGGATTGGAAGTCACACACTTGGGACCTTTCGTTCGCGTCTACATCAATTCGCGACAGTCCGGGTTTTCAGAGTTACGGACGTCATCCGCGGCTGTCAGTTTGACTTATCATTTGTACTCAACAGAAAAGCGGAGCAGGTCTATTTTAATCATCTGGTTTTGTCGCCACGACCATACGTTTGCAGGAGATATCGCTCCAGAAGATAGGTTCTTGTTGAGATAGGTGACCTTCGACTGTAGTGTAGTCCAAATTCCAGTATCCCTGATTTTCTCGAACGAACAGGAGACTGATGGAAGAAGACAGAGAACCTTGCACAGGAATCCTTCGTTACCATTGGGCTCATTAATGCTGTAATGGGACAGAATCAAGGCACAGAAATGCCAAACAAGGTTGTTCAGGTGGAGGGGTCTAGCTACTGTGGAGACGACTGTTCTCTGATGAAAATGGAGTTTCACAGAGGAATCCTAGCTGGCCACTGTTATGACAAAATAATACATTGAACGGCTCTCGTCTAGGAAGCTGCCTGTGTATCAGGCCTGTTTCCTTGAGACAAGGACGAATTTTACTATTCTGGGATATCACCTCCGTGCTGTCAGTCTGATTTAAACACAAAGGTATTTCGAGCACGCCCCATCATGCTCAATCACGCCATGGATAATAATTATGTTGCATTACTGTGTTACAATACTTTCCTCATCATTGGCCACTATCCTTTTATCAGATGGAAACCAGATAGAGAAATCTCCAAAGTGAATGTATCCCCCTCAAACTTAGATTGTCAACATCATTAAAACATTACATTACATGTTGTCGATATGACGACACCCTTATCTACCCGGGATGAGTGGGGGTAGCAAGGTACAACATATTTGAGCATATACGTAAACTGTTCATTACTAATATAATTCAACATGTGGAGGGCCTTACGCGGTTATTCTGTACCGCTACAAAATGTACAGTGTATACTCTGTATCATTATTCAGCGTAATCCCCAGATGAATGAAAACCTCACATACCTTAAAGTTTTTCACTAAGAGTGTCGTTCTACTCATGGCAACGGGGCAAGTAAATTCATAAGATAAATGGTTAAATCTAAACCTGCTGGGTACTGTGTAATTTCACCAAGCACGTGACGTTTACATAACCATGGTGTACTAAACAACAAGCTCGTGATAGAGTAAGAATTAAATGATTTATTCTGATGAGACTCGATTTCACATCATCTATGACAGCAACCGTCGAAATCATCAACACTTTTGTTGTTGGAAAAATATTTTTATATGCCGCACATCTACATACGTCTCGAACACACCATGCCAAGTGATCGCACTATGCATCCAAATAAATCCAATAGTCTGAGAGTACAGACAATTTGCGTGTATGGGTGACAATCGGAATATGAGCAAATGAAAACATTTATCGGCAATAGAAAGAATGGTTCACCAGATACTTCTAGCTCATCGGATATCACCCACAGTGATGAAAATGTTTACTCTGTGCAAGCGAAATACCCGCAATTTTTTATTGACAATTTATTATACGGTGTATTATGGGCATTCGGAATGTCGGCAAATGATTAGGTTGATTTATATTATCAAGTATAGTTCACTGAATTTCGCTGTTATTGTATATATTCATCGCCTGTACCCTACCCTGCCATTATATCGTGTAGATGTGTCCAACGTGTCCAAAATTTACTTTTGGAAAAAGTGACCATACATCAGTTGCAGAAAACGCACAGTTGACAATGCTCGTGACCATGGGGCCAGCCGGAAGGCGTTGGGGTACTGAGGGAAAGCTGACTGGTGAGACACAGATACAAATTGACTTGAACATTGAACGACGCGGGTGTCCATGTTTTCTTTGACCACCAGGATCCGAATTGGGCAATTCGTAGGTGACACTATCTTTTATCGACGTTAGATTGCATAAGAGTCCAGCACGTTTGTCACCAAGAACGTGTTTTGGCATATATAACTTGAGGAAGAAAGTTTGTACCTCACAACATTAACACCATTATATGGCAGATATCGTTTTATAATAATACCATTTGGCTTCACGCCTGAGACGGAAAGGCGACAAGATTGAGCATTGGAAGGTCTCCGAGGCATGAAACTTATCCACAATGAGTTCCCAATTTAACAGAACGGTCAAGTAAGCACCCACCAACCCCGCCAAATTTGGTAGGCCACGTGTCATTGAATTGAGTACCAGTATTTGGTTATGTGATATCAATACACTGAGCTGGGCTTGTGATAAGACGATTGGATTGTAACCAAATTTCACTGTGTTGCGACAAAGTACCTGAAATCCATTTCATATATGTATTCCTTATACGAATTAAAGAATTTGTCGTGGAAAACAAGTCAATCTGCCCCTAGCTATTAGCACAAGGCCACGCACATGTGGTATAATTTCGTTTGACAAATCTATGTATGGGAAATTTTGACAAAATGTCGTGGCATTTGTCTTTGGCGAAATTCTAACGCAGCATTGGTACACTTCATGGAAAATATGACGAAAATCCCCCCCAAAAATCTGCGATCGCGACGCAACGTCGTTCTTCCTTCTGCACAGAGTATTAGTTCTGACATTCATTGACAGAATAACTCCGGAAAAGGTTCTGGAATACGAAGTAAGTCGAACAGGAAACAGTGCAGGCTAGAATGATCAGTCTAAATATGAAGATTATTGTGTTCCAGGAGAGAAAGTAGTGCGTGGGTGTCAAAGGCAATGTCGAGTAGAGCTGCTATTACTCCTACACGTAATTAAAGGAAACTTCTAGTCTATAGTGTGTTGTATGTTGATTCCTTTAGATTATTCCCAAATAACAGGCGTTGTCGGTCAAATGCGGCCTTGTTGAGGGCGATATTTGGCACTACGGTACGCTTCTTTTCGAAAAGAAAAGTACAATCAAAAGAAGCGAAAACGAAAGAGTGTCATATCCCAACATTCGGTTTAACGGTGTATTATATGTAACATGAAATGCTGTCGTGTAAATCAATCGTTTTTCTCAGTGACTGACTTTCATAGTAAAAGCAACGTCGTGGTCGCCATACACGAACTAAATATATCCGACATTCGTCGAATGCCGCAGTACAATTGAATTGTTTAACTGAAGTAGTTTCAATACTCCAATATCTTCCTGACAAATAGCAGGCGTCAGATTCGACATTCATCACTAACACGTTTCTTCTTGACTGATTGACTGCATGGGAGCAATCAATACATATTGGTCACAAGAGAGAAGAGAAAGAGATGATTCATTCTGCATTGATGGTGTGAAGGAGTGTAATGCTTAAAACCCAAGCAAAGTCAACAACACAAGCAATGCTAAAAGGTTCCCAGTAGAGTAAATACGAGTATTTTTATTATTTTATGATAAATGTTATCGTCGTTCTATACACTATAAGTTAGTGCCGGCCATATTGTCTTTCTGGAACACGGATCATGATATATCAAATTTCCCTTCGAGACGAATGTGCCCCAAATCTCAAACATTAAGGGGTTACGTTACCTTTCACACACAAAGAGAGTTGGGGGTAAACTCCCGTAAATAAGAGTCTCATATTGAAGTACTCCTTGAAAAAGAGCATATCCAAAAAGTCTTATATTTTGACCATGTTTTTTATAAATAATTTTCGTGCGTGTGAGAGAATCTAAGAAGTAACATGGAGCTCAATGTAATTTTAGAGATCAGCCAAACGTGTGCAGTCAACATGCTATCTAACTTTACATGGTGAATATTCGATGTGTTAATATTTTTACCGCATGTGCCGATTGAAATCAACCACAATAAATGGGTCCTTCACCATGCCGATTTCTGGCAATAGAGCTAGGTCAGTGCCAAAATCGCATGTTAAAATATAGGAGAAAACCTCAAATCCAAAGTGGATGGCTGAAAATCAAGTGTAAATATTCGTTTGGCTGTTGATGAGAGTTTTAATTCATTCTCATTTGATATCAATGTTCATTTGCCTATATATGTCAGTTTTGTGGAATGTATCGGGTGACTTCCGGTAAAGGAAAGGTAACGAAACCCCTGAAGACAGAGTAGATATATAATTCTTCACCATCGTTTTGTTGAAGTTTGGGCCTCTCTGTTTTCAAACTGACTCTCTGCTGTTCCTGCCAGCAAATCAAGATGGCCGATACTCGCTTAGAGTTTACTTTCGTACGAACTATACAGCACTTCGATTATGGAAAAAATGTATAAAGGTATATACCCCATGTACATACTAACATGTCTTATATATAATCACGGTATATACTACGGGTACATACCAACGTCCTATATTGCTTCTCAGTCATGTGAAATATTTTGCACCGAATTCCAACATTGCACATTTAAAGATGTAATCAGCCTCAAAATGGATGGATTTTGTAAACTCTCCCCTGTGCGTTTTTTCAGCAGGGAAGATTACCAAAGCATCATATGTATTATATTTGATGACGGTGGGATCGTCATATACAACGAATGCAAGAATATCTTGTCAGAGAAATTTGTAACTCTGCCCGCTTCGACGGCTTTTCTGTCTCGCCATTGAGTGTGTGTTGTACGCGGAGAGGAAAATGACGTCACTGCGTGACGTATGAGTGACGTGGCGACGCTCACGAATTCGAATGCTGCACCGCTGCAACCATGGGATAGCGTCATGGCTCGTGCCTACGGTTCGGTGATGTCGCATAGCATACGTTGGTAGAATGCATCATACGTGTATACGCTTGTTGACACGGCCGTGGAAAAATAAACGGCATGCCATGCTGTTTATTTTTAAAGATCAACTCCTTCTATTTTCTCGTGAATGGTAGAAACAAGTTTAGTTTCTTATGGTCAGCTGTGTTTTATTTTGTACCTGTTGTAACATAAGTCACTTTCGCTGAGTTTGAGAGACATCGATTTCAGCCCAGATTTGAGGCTGATTACATCTTTAAAAGAATATCGCCATGTATTAACTTAAATGCTAAACATATCACAGTTAATTTCGTAATGTCCTTTGAGAACCATATTCATTCACTCAGACCATAACCACCGAAGTCATCTACACACGGTGATATTGGGAGTATCCACCGTCATCTTTTTAATGGAATATATCTCAGTGACTCTTATACGTAGTCGTAATTCACACGACCAAATTTCCATGTTGGGTTTGCAGACTTGTACCTAAAATGTACTCGTATTTGGAATACTTAGCAGTCGATTTTCATGAGCGAACGTGGCACTTTTCGTGAAACCTTAGGTTTTCGCCCCACAGAAGACGCTCGATGCCCAAGTCTACTGAAGTTTTCGCTCCACAGAAGACGCTCGATGCCCTAGTCTACTGAAGTTATCAATTGCTCTCCTTAATTATCTCCAACACGAATCGCATTTGACAACTGAGAATAAAAATTCATCTCTGCACCGACAGGAAAGCAATGATCAAAATAACAGACCAGGTTATCTATCCCTAATCATTTAAATTTCCCATTACAAGCTCTTTAAGATTCGTGCTGTCGCAATGAAGTATGTTATCACTCCATTTCTGTCCGCGTCCCTTCTTATGCGCCTGCAGTGAAACATGGATAGGGTTTAGTCTCGAACTCACAACCTGTGTGATGTGGGAGACCCGACTAATCATTATGCCAAGGAGATTGTGATAAAATTAAAAACTTAATCCCGTACATAACTTGTTTGACCTAGAATAACTATAAGTGAATGACTTGTTTTTGACAATGGATTTTTGCATGTAAGCTCCAACATCCCGAGAAGGGAGGGGAGAGAAATATACCATAAAATCCAGTTAAATAACACACCCGCTAATAATTCTGCCGCTTGATTGGCTGGTAGCTGCTACAGCTGATCAAATGTTTACAATTGCACAAAAATGATTCCGTGTCCACAGCAGGGTTCATTTAAACAGGAGTTGAAGAAGTGTCGACTACTTTTCGAATCACTGATTCAATCTGACAAAATAAGACTTCCCTATTCTTTGAAATCCAGACTTTCGTCTCACTTTGTGTAGATGATGTCCATACCACCAGACAACGTTACACATAAAATCCTACAGGCGTGGGTTGTGCGAGGCGTGTCGGTGATGTGATAGATGATTGGTTTACATGACCAGTCACTTCCAACACGATAGTATTTCCATCGTGATCTGTCGTCTGCCACCGAGTGTCAGAAATTGGCGAGCAGACGTTCGGGAATAACGGGACCAAATGGCCGATATCTCCCACTCTAAATGTCAGTAAACAAGAATCCAAAGCTTTCGGTTTCCTTTCTCTGCACAGACGTTTTAGTGCCAACTGAATGTCATAAGTTGGATTAGAATGCATCGTGAATAGGCAAAAGTCTTCCCGCGTAACATCAGCACATGCGCCGTTGATCAGTTTGTAAAATTCAACCATATGTTCCCAGGATTCATTGTTCGTAAAAATCACGAAGCGGATAGCCTCTTTGCCCATGTGAACTTGCCTCACCGCCCAGAGCGGGAGGTCTTGTGAGGTGAAAAAGTAGTCCTGGCTGTTGTAAGGATACGGATTGATCCCACCTCTGGAGAGGTCCTCGAAATGATGAAACATCCACGGAGGTTGTTCAAAATACTGTCTTGCCGACTGGATTCTATCACATCCAAACAAACTGTCTTCGTGAAGAAACATAGTGATGGCCAGAGTGGGAATCCTGGCGCACTGACTTTCATCGAAAGCGGAAGCCGCTGGCACGTGATCTGTATCCTCCAAGTGATGGGGTCGTTCGGTGATCCTCAACAGTTTCAGATCCGGATCAATCCAGTCGAGAATCGGTTGGTATTGCTGCCACATGGGATGAGACTCGTGGGGATGTGCCTCAATATGCAGGGTCAGGCGAGTCGGGTCACACAACATGACGGACTCGGAGTCCGAACCAGCCAAACTGGTATTCTCACTCTCCGACTCGGACCGGCTAGAATTCATTGACGATATGCTCCCTCCTGGAGTGAAAAATATGAACGAAACTGATTATTTCAAATATATAGCAATTTACCATGAAAAAAGCATTAAACAACTGACCAAAACCCCATAAATTGGATCAGCAGATCCCTAAATTTGAGGGAAATCCGATCCCTTTTCATGGAATGCTCATCATAATACATGCTATTGGGAGTATGGAAATCATCCTCCTCCTCAGTGTCTACAGACTCTGCATGAGGCCGAGAAGGCTCTTGCACAGATCGCTCACAGCGTTGGCAGTTCTCTCACAAGGTTGATCCACTTTCAGTGGATTGCTATACATTTAAGGTCAGTGCGCTTTGGGTGGTTCAACTTACAAGGCACATCTGCGTCCTACATACGCTCTAAATATTTAATGAAGAAGTAAACGGATACGAACATCACCTCCAAAATACAAACAAATACAAAATTTTAAAAACAGGGCAACTGGGAACTTTAGGGAATAGGATTATGCGACGCTAAAAAGTAATCATAAAATTGTAACTGCGGTAAAAGCATTAAATCAGGCTGTGAACGATATGGAACAAGAGAACATTTTCATCATGATACATCCCTTTCCTAAGGACTATACACTCTCGTGAGGAATACAGATCAATTATATATTAATCTGGGTCTGAGAGATGGCGTTACTGAAAAATTGCATGAATAGGCGTGAACAGAAGTAAATGAATTAGAAGTCTGCTTCTTTTCTTCAGACTAGCTAGGCCACCGTCTCCCTGCTTACAACACGTGATGTGACGTATAGGTGTGCAGTAAGATTGGTATGTGTCGTGTTCGCGCAAATTCAAAACAAAAATCTAGTGTTGCATCACGGGAGATGAGCTGATGCTGGAATTTGAATACTCAACCTTTGAGACGTACATAATTAGTCACACCCATGATGCGAATTTGCATTTCGTCTTGCGTGAGAATGGACTGTGCAAGAGTTTAGTGGTGTAGGCTGTTTGGATTCTAGTTAATTTGCTTCTGGTGTTAAATATTCTAAATTTTCGACCCCTAATGGAGCTGATAAAAAAAGGTACCTATAAAGTCCAGTACGCATGGGTATCTCTCAAGTCAAAACAACAACGGATACTGGCCTGATTTGCCAGGAAATGAAATATACGACACATTGCCTAGTTCATAATTTGCTGAGCTTAAATATGGGTATCCGGAGAGATCATGAGGTCAAGAATGTGTTTCGGAACTCCTACAAATAACACGATTGGTCTTAGTTATGGTAAACCCGTTCTCTGTCGTGCTACAGGTTTGTCAGACGAACCGTGGATATAGATGATGCTCATAACTGAACAACACAGATCTGCTGAATATACTCACCATCATTTGACGAATTCGCGGATGTACTTCCCCTTCGTGACCTGTAAAACAGAGAGAGAAATAATTATGAGACATGTATGGTATATGCTTGCACAGCCAAGAGCACATTGAAGTACTCAATTGTTGGTCATAATTACTCAAAATATGTGCGGTTAACATCAACCTAATTAAAATTATATCCTATATCTGCTCCCCTGTTTGAATATGTCGCATAGCGACATATACGATTGGGGAGCATTGATAGGATATTAATTTATTAAGATTGGTTTAACATAGTGAACCACTGAAATGCGTTGTGCCAGACATGAATCAACACCGTGGTGTCGAATAAGATATTCAACATCGGCGTTTGAAATCGGACAATTTCTACAATAACATCCTTGAGAAAATATGCAGATTGGTAGACTGCTGTAGATCCGACCCCTAAGAGTACTAGCTGGCACCGTACCTCCAAAATCCTCCGCTGATGTTCTGCAATTCTGAAAACTCACCAGCAGACTCAATTATCAACTGGCGCGGGGACTTCCGTAATTGCAAAGTTAATGGAACTTAGTTGAACGAACTAATTTAAACGCCGCCTGAACGGATATTGACACATCTTTCGAATCTCCGTATAGTCAGCAGAATAAAACACTCTTAAGTTATGCAATTCTTAATTGTAACCTAACATAACCCTCTCTAGTCGAGCAAACGTTAAACACTGCCACAGATACGTGAGAGGTCTGCGGTATGCCCCCGAAAATAGTTTGCTGTGGATGTTTGTTCCTAAAAAATTAGGCCTGCTCTATCTTTCCGGCTGCGTTTGCACAAGTTTATTTTAGAGTTCTCTGCATAAATCCTTTCTAAGGTAACCTGTCCATTGAGAATAATCTGTCAAATACTTAAAGCACGTGGTACGGTGTTTAAACAAGTACGCCGACGATCTTAACAACCAGTTACAAGATCACTCTGGGCATGCATGCAGCTCACACAATTCACAGCATGCACGGTGTGGAATCAAACCAGCTCTACATGATCAGTGCAAGTTTCGTTTGTTCTCGGTGAACAGAAACCGTCCTCAGATGAATAACGTTGTTAGAGCTGATACTTCACCGTTCCCGATATACAGATATATTTGCAGAAAATCTGTTCGTAGCGACAACGATACTTAGGTGAAGCGAGGCAGTGATCATTTGCGTACACTTCGCCATCCAACCGCGTATAGATGACCGAGATGGTTACAGGTTGAGGCAGTGATCTCACGTTATAACATTACATGTACAGCTCTAAATCTCTCAAACTTTTAAAAGGGGAATTACTGTGTTTTTCAAAGAATAGTGTTGAAGCTCATTTTTTTTTCTTAAACGTTTACCGTCCCTAACGTTAAACAATTACATTGGCTCTAGTTCCAAATGTCTTCGGATGTTTACAGCCAGAAAAAGGGTGATGGCCCATTACCTTTTTATGGTGATGATGCCTGTTCATCACCCTTTAAAGGTGATGAAAAAGGGTGATGGCCAATGTCGTCACCCTTTTAGGGCGATGGCCCAGGTCGTCGCCCTTTTAGGGTGATAGCCATTACCCTTTCAGGGCGATGACCTGTACATTTGCACTCATTGCTGATCACCCTGTTAGGGTGATAGCCGTCACCCTTTCAAGGTGATAGTCATTACTCTTTTAAGGTGATGATGAACAAGGGTGATGGCTCTAACTCAACACCTTTTTTGGGTGATGCTGTCATCACCATTTTAGGATGATAAGTATCACCATTTTTCTGGCTGTGTTGATTTAGGCGAACACCACACCTCCGTGGAATGTTCATTCAGTAAACATTTCGACGTTTCTGCATGTGAGTGAATGAATAGGGTTTAACGTCGCATTCAACATTTTTTTTTCAGCTATATCATGAGGGTGGAAGGGAAAGGAGTGAGAGGGGGGTAATGCTATATGGCCATTTGGCCATGAACAATTTAAAATAGTTTGGATCACCCAATGAGCTCGTTTTATTGGGAATTAAAAGCATAAACGACTGTCTGATTGAGAAATTTATTTAATTCAAGAAAATTAGACTGCACTATTCTTTGAAATACACTGTAGAGATGGTAAGCTTCCATAACCATATTGTTATACTTTGTGCGAAGTTCGGATATGTTTAGGAAGTTAAAATGTAGGAAAATGTCAGATATTTGGAACTTATATTTTAAACTTAAGTTTGTCTTCCGGTAGGAACAAATTTACTTCGCACAATAGCTAATTTGCCAGTTTCGCGATCGTTACGCACACACAGGGGAACAGCTCAGACCAACGCTTTACCGGGTACGTTTACGCTGAGCTCTTACGCAAAACAAGAGGGAGAATTAATAAATCTGCCAATCGAAAACGGCTGGAAACGGCTAATAAATGTTTATGATATTATTGGTTGGATTAATGTCACACTCAAGGTTATTTCATTCATATTTAGAGATGGAGGAAGCCGGAGTACCACAGGAGAGAACGACCGCCCGTCGGCAAGTACATGCCAAACTTTCGCACATGCACTTTCGCACCCGGCCGGTTCAGCGGTGTGAGGCTATAGCGATCATCAGCGAAGCGCTTTAGACCACTTGGCCACCGAGGGCCCCGTGGTCCCCTGGGTATGCGAACGGTAAGTCCAGTGCGGAATATTGATATATTGATGGATTGGAACTGGCACGTCATCAGATCCGTAGTAGCAAGCATATGAACATGTCAAACTGTGTTTGACTGACACACTATACTATTGGTCTATACACTAACTGATAATAGGAGAACTTGTTTGCATCCCTCACATTGATTTATTGTGACCCCCAAGAAACTTCACATATCAAGGAGGCGAATATATTATACTCAAAATCCAATCTTTCCATTCGATTCGTTGATTACTCTTTGGGGATTGTTCTTAACCTATATGTATATTCCTGTGCATCACAATTTAAATTCATACTACATAATGTTTAAGGGAGTAGAGGACGTTCATTTCTAGAGGTTGAATTTTTTTTTAAATTTCAGGATTTTTTCACCAGGTTATAGGAGAAGATGATCCATGAAAAAAAAATATGGGGTCACCATACTCTTAAAAAAAATATGGCAGCCAAATGCATGTATACCACTTAAAAGCCATAACACTGAATACATATAGGGAAATTTGAATTTTTTCTTCTTAGATGTTCAATAAATCAGACTTCCCAAGGTCAAATTTTTCCCATTTTGCTATATAATACTAAACACATATAGTGCTTGTTAAATATGTAATAGAAACAGGGGGACACCATACTTTCTTAGAAAATATTAGCAGTATAACAGATAAACGGAGCCTTTTCAGTCCTATTTCCAGGAGGGGGTGGGGGTGGGGATTCGGGGTGGGTGTGGAGAATATTATTGAAGATCAATTTATTAGCCATTCAGAAGTTTTGTTTTAGTTGAAACTGAATAAGAGTGAATTTGGGGGGTATTCCGGAGGAATAATTTTTAATCTATGGAGCACTTTGCACCCTTCAACCGTTGAATTTAAAATGCCAATTTTTTGGTCCATCCCATCACACTATCGAACCACCAGTAAAACGCATAAATGGTTGTGTTGTGTCTTTTGTTGATTTTTATTCCATTTTGATATGTCTGGGTACTTTTATTAGGAAATTCAGCTTGTTTTGAAAAATTTGTCAAATGACCATGTTGTAACCCCATAAGAGCAGGGAAATGAACGTCCTCTACTCCCTTAAACGGAAATATGTTTATTTTTCAATATACATGAAACAAATGGAGCCTAATATATTTTATAAGACATGTTATGCTCCTATAACATAGCAGCAGACATGCTGTAATGCTGCCTGAGTTTACGCTCTCCTGTCGCGGTACCATGCATGCTCCAGGAAGTTAAATACGTGTGGAAAATTGCTATCTGAGCTTTTCTCAAATACGGGTATGGACACGCTTTATCGTTGTCGATATGTAGAGAGGCTATAAATGACAATAAACTTGATATATAAAGGTTAAAGGTAAATATTTGATGTTTATGAAAGGAGACGCTATATAAAACACACCCGGATCGAAATGGGGCAGGGCCTACTACATGTGGGCCTCTTTATCGTGAAAAGTTTGTTGGAAATTGTCCAGACTGATCGTAAATGACAACCTACTGATCGGTTTTATCTGAAATTGGAACACTGATAACCCACTTTACGACATGTGATCGTAAATACCGATTAATGGCATGTCGTATCCACGTTTTTGACAGTTATAAACGACGAATATGCACTCTAAATAATAGAGTGTTTGATAAAACTGTACGTTATACCTGCACTCTTCATTCAATTTCAAAATGCTGTATTCAACTCTAAAATGACGCTGAAACATTATAACATTACACAATATAACATGCCCACATGAAGTCATTTCTACACAACACATACACGGGCGCCTGATGGCACAGTAACATTTTAGATTATATTGTTTAGATTGGGGTCCCAAATGTCCTTACATAGAGCATGTTTTCGCTCTACTTAACAAAATAAGGGAATCAATTATCATTTAACGATATATGGGAATCGAGTTTCCAATTAAGTCGATTCCGATATATCGTTAAATAGGGCGAAAACATTTATATGATTTATCGTCATTTGTGTAGTACATGATTGCTCTGAGCGCATGAAACTGATTGTTTTTAGTCTGAAAATACGATTTTGTATCATATTCACGATTTTGAGAAGTTTTATTTTAAGAAACCGATAGAAAAATCAACTTAAACTATCTTCTGATAAACTGACGCCACAGGGACGTGACAAGAGCAGCCAACGAAATGTGTGATAGAGCTTGACCAAAATATATAGGTCTAAGCTCCGTTACTCCAAACTGCCTCTCCACCACCTCTGCCCCGTCCGTGATATACCTGTAATAGGCCAATATCCGTGACCTGGTATGATTAAAGCCTAAACACGTCATTGTTTTGAATTTCTACACATACGGGTATATAGGTTTTATTAAAAAAAGCAGTAAGTTTTAGATTTGCATATGTTTCCACATTCTTCTGGTAGTTGCCTATATGTGTAAACACGTTCAGCGCGAGAATTGCGCTTTGTATTCGAATATAACACATGTCTAGATGTATATCTAACATCTTTAATAATTATTACGTTGTATGTTGGTTGCCCCCGAACAGACAGACTGGCATTCATTTTTAGATCGGTTCGATAGTTTAACGCTAAACTAAACTCTTTTTTTTATTACGTGATATTATGTTTGCGAAGTGAACCGTGCTTGAAGTGGACAATGTAACGCATACATAAGGACGCTAGACACAGTCCGAACAATTGTTGGCTTGCATTCATATATAACACTGTCGACAAGGCGTATACATACCTTAACAGTCAATATATAATTTAGTCACTGTTTATGATCAACCGTCTTGAATGATGACTCATATTCTCTTCCTAAGATCAAACCGATCATTCACTTATTATTTACCTTATTTTCCGATAAGGAAAAGAGTCATGTTTCGTATTCCGGGTGTGCGGTTTATAGTTTTCCATCGAATGTCTCGGTTTTACACACTGATACACGCGTGCTAATTATATCCTCCATGGTTCAATTAACTGTTTGCCAACTTTATACATTTTTGAATATGGAATTTGGAGTAACGTATAGGATTATTTAATCACCACCGTTGGGACCGTTTTCTAAATTTCAGGAACCGGAAAATCATGGATTGGAATCACTCATAACCGGAATGATAGAAATGGTAGAGAAATACCCCCCAAAAAAGAAATAATATTGCCTCTCATTTCTGAACATGCTGAAACAAACATGGGACACTTGGACTCGTTACCGTTGTAAATTGATTGGGGGGGGCTGGTCGGGGTCGTGAAGCTTTTTTCTTCACGACTTCGATCTCCCCTCTCATAACAGAACAGAATATAGAGGAAAACATATAACCCAGGACCAGTCCTGGGATTTGATTTCTTATGTGGATAGGGCATCTCAACTGTACACAGGATGTGAAAACTTGCGATTGTCAAAATTGAGGAATTAAATACAGAAACTGTTAAAACCCACAGGATGTTACATCGACTGAGTGGGGAACACCCAACAAGGTCAGACAAAAGATGACTATTCCATCTCAATAAAACGACTATACAGGACTAGATATTGGCGCCGTACAAAACTTCACCTATTTGAAATGTTATGAATGGAATATTGCATTAAACATAAACGGCTATTATGCTATTTATAAGCCGTCAATCGAGGCTTTGTCCACAACCGCTATGTAGCGTGTACGCATATTTACCTTGCTCTTTAAACTTCGGCGTACCAATATGAAATAAAAAGCGCAATAGATCAAAAGAGTGACCTATTTGAGGCCCTGGGGCAACCGGTGTTTTATTCCCCCCTTTTGACATAACTTAATTCAGTTAGCCTGGGGGATATATCGGCGACATTATTATATTACAGTAAAATGACGACAAAAATTAATTGGCCGTTTTATACAAGGACAAATGGGCTAATGACTACTTTTTGCTATACCTTTGGCCTTGATTCATGTGGTATGCCTTTATGAGATTACGACATAAGAACAATGGATGGAATGCCATTATATATGTATTATGTTTACTATACAGACATGATTCGACTAAATTGTTACTCGCTATATACTCATTCAGTGTTGTGACATGGGTTCATGGACAGTTTTTAAGCTCTTGTCAAAGTGAAAAGTGATCCATATCGTTCCAACTCGCATCAAAATGCTTCAGACTATTATACTGCGCTCAACTTTGTAGGCCAACCGGACTCAAAATAACCCTGGAGGTACAATAAAAAAATAAATAAAATAAAAATAAAAAAAGACGGGTAAATTCGAAATAGCGCGATAGTGTGTACTAGAAAATAGAGTTTTCAGCACAATTCTTCTAATGATGGGTTATTAAAACAAGCATTTTGGCACAGCGCTATGAACCCGTTTCTTTGGCGCTAACAGTTACCTTACTGCGAGATATTCTGTCGATTCACAAGTCCAAGTAATTCCTAAATCTTCGCAGAGGGTTTACCTGGACAGTTTTGGTGATCGGAATGAGTTCTTGGGTCGTTGCCTCTATTACACAGTGTCATACATATCATCCTTCGCGCTTGTTTTGAATTAGAATGACGGTATCCCAAGCCTGCGGTTTTTGCTTTGACCTCCGATGTCGATTTCAGCCCGATATCAAAGTAGTTTGGCCAGCCATGAAATTCAAACCTGTCACATCTCATACCTCGCAGCGGATTGGCGTAATCGGTTAGCTTAGCGCGTTCACTGATTGGTTTGATTTAGTGGAAAGCCCGTGATCTATATATATCCAGAACTGCTATGGTTAACTAGCCAAGCCAGTGTACCGATTCAAACAGACCGAGCACTGGCTCGCGAGGATGAGATATACAGGCATAAATCCATAACACGTACCAGAGCTTCAGGGGTTGGAGCACAACGCAAGAACTAGTTTAGAATCGACGGAACAACTCTTTCGACAGCATGGCAGCGTGAAGGGGGAAAAAACGACTTAGTATATGCATATATATATATTCAGTTATGCAAAGTCAATGAAATCAAATCATGACAGAAGAGTTGTATGGTCAGGTTTTTCGCGGAATAAGAGTGGAGTGGGTGGTAACCGCTTTTTTTCAGAAGTTGTTTCGGATCTAGATTGCCGATCTAAATATCGATATCGGAGCAACCTCAATATTGTTTTGACAGCCGACGTCATCCATGCTGTCTGTACGCCAATGTCATAGATATATCTTCTCTTCAGCTAGATGTTAATTTCGCGCCCACCGATTTAAATTGTCAGTTTCTACAGAAGTTTGACTATGAAATTTCGATTAGCAAGGTCCCGATTCCATATCTGAGGAAATAATTGCTGGTCTCCTCGAATAATGAACTGCGAACTGCGAACCGCGGTCTAACTTTATGAACGTGCATGGAATAAAGCCGTTGGTAGGCTTACATCTGCTTGACTGACACTCCGTAATGGCAATAGGAACCAAAGAGGTCCAGGTTCATATCTGTAGTCGGATATTTGCGGATGCTATTCAGTTAAACTATTCAGTGCTATAGTTAACCCATTCGGATGCTATTCAGTTAGCCTGATATGTATATGCACCACCATAAATATTGAACGATTCAGCTCCATGGAATAGCCGGGTAGCAGCCTTGAACAATAATAAACCTCGTGCTCCGTGCCCAACATATGACTCGCCTAATGATGCGTCAAACAAATTGCCCGCAGAACGAAATGATAACAAGACATGTCACAATGCTTAAATAATGTGATAACAAACGATAATTGTATTTACCAGACTGCAGGTGAAGGGTTATTAATATTGCATATCCTATATTCCACTGTCTTGCAAAAATGACGTGCGGAAAGCGCGCCAGGCATTTGTATCTGCATATACCCCAGGGTTATACATTTGTACCTTAACAAATCTGTACAACACATTCCGTTAATTGTGATCGTTAAACATATCTCTTAATCCATTAGCTTCACCTCATTATTAATTTAGATCTGTTGAAAGCTATAAGCACAGTATACATGTATAAATCTAGAGATTTATGAGCACGAAGCGATGATGCAAGCGTTAATACATAGGTAGTGGGAATGGGAAAAAACTTAATTAATCACAGTGCAGTCCGCCTTTGTTAATGCGTTATTGTAGCATGAAGCGATCAAGCGTGTTGGTGGTACTTGGGTTACAATTTACAGCTTCGGAAAACGGTACATCTAATTTGGAAGTCAAACATTCATACACGATGAAAACAAATGTATAGACCTAATATAACACAAAAATCATACAACCATTAAATTAAATTCTAGTCATGGATATAAAAAGTGATAAACATATTTTAGCTGAAACTTTGATCCTGATCGTGACTTTGATATATAGAGTAAATTTGGCAACGATAAAACATATACAGCGGCTGTACAATATTCAAACGGCGCATTACAAACTTTTGTTATACGAGAAGCTATATGAGGAGGTAAAGATGAATTCCTCTGGTAAAAATAAACTCAAGCATATAGAGAATTTACCATACATTGAAATAGCTATTCCACATCAATAAACATGATAAAAGACGTTTTTCTGTGTGGAAACTATTTACAGATCAATGGAAATTGCATGTGAACTCGTATCTAATTATTCCTATCGTTTGATCGTTTGTTGCATACAGACGTCAGTAGTGTATAACAAGCAACTAAACGCACATTGCCCTCACAAATTTGCATATGACCTCTGTGACGTCACAGTTGCCATCTCTACACTATGGATGCAAGGGAGACAACTCGGGCATTGGGGAGGGCATTGGGGGGTTATTGGGGGGGTGTGCATTGACAAAAAAAAAAAAAAAAAAGTTCCGGCAAAAAAAAAAAAATGTATTCATGCGCGGTGATGCGGTTTGGCCGCGGTTTTGGCGGTGATTCGGTCTCGGGAAAAAGCTTCCGCGGAGAAAAAGTAGTCCCTAGATAAAATGGTCCGATGGGGTCGAGTGAGGTATCAAAGTGAAGCTTAGGTGAAGGGGCATCTAATGGGTTGGGTGTGGGGTTGACATATCGGCCTTCTGCGCATGCGTGGCGGACGAAGGGTATGAAAATAGCCTTTTTGGAGCTATGGGAGCCCCTAGTTGACCGATGGGGTCGAGTGAGGTATCAAATTGAAGGTTAGGTGAAGGGGCATCTGATGGGCTGGGCGCGGGGTTGAACTATCGGCATTCTGCGCATGCGCGGAGGCCCAAGGGTATGAAAATAGCCTTTTTGCAGCTAGGAGATTGACTACTGGTCTAGTGGGGTCGAGTGAGGTATCGATGTGAAGCATTCGTGAAGGGGCATCTGATGGGCTGGGTGTGGGGTTCAAATATCGGCATTCTGCGCATGCGCGGTGGCCCAAGGGTATGGAAATAGCGGTTTTGGAGCTAGGGGAGTCCCTAATGGGCCAATGGAGTCGTATGAGGTATCAAAGTGAAGCATTCGTGGGGTGTGAGGTTGAATTTGATTGGTTGAGGTGTCGTCCCTGTTGTAAAGCAAGAGGGTGGGTGTCGTCCCTGTTGTAAAGCAAGATGGCGGCTTGGTTCGGTGATGTTCGTGTGTGTTCGGTGTGTTTCGGCTGCCGCGTGGCGTGCATGCATCATGTTCTCATGATGAATATAGTTTATAGTCTCTAACTTACGCCAGAGGGGAGTGACTACTGGTCCAATGGGGTCGAGTGAGGTATCAAAGTAAAGCATTCGTGAAGGGGCATCTAATGGGCTGGGTGTGGGGTTGAACTATCGCCATTCTGCGCATGCGCGGTGGCCCGAGGGTATGAAAATAGCCGTTTTGGAGCTAGTGAAGCCAATAATGGTCCGATGGGGTCGAGTGAGGTATCAAAGTGAAGCTTATGTGAAGGGGCATCTGACTGGACTAGCGGCTTGGGCGTTGTCACAATTCTGCGCATGCGCGGTGGCCCAAGGGTATGAAAATAGCCTTTTTGGGGCTAGGGAGCCCCTAATGGTCCAATGGGATCGAGTGAGGTATCAAAGTGAAGCATTCATGAAGGGGCATCTGATGGACTGGGTGTGGGGTTGAATTAGGGTCATTCTGCGCATGCGCAGTGGCCCAAGGGTATGAAAATAGACGTTTTGGCATCTAGGGGAGCCCCTAATGGTCGAATGGGGTCGAGTGAGGTATCAACGTGAAGCCTAGGTGAAGGGGTATTTGATGGCTGGGTGGCTGCATGTAAAATTTTTCCTGAAAAAAAAAATACGGAACACGGACTTTATCGAAAAACCTGGGAAAATGCCTATATGGGGTATGAGGGGTATATAGGTCGCCGGGCTTAACGGGGCTTGTCTATCAACAGAGTTATCTTCCCCTAGTTCCAGGGTGGGTGTATGTAAAAATTTTCCTGAAAAAATACGGAATACGGACTTTATCCTAAATTACGGGAAAATACGTTTTGACGCCATGATATAGACCGGAGAGAGACAGAAAACAACAACAACAAGGATGACACATGAGGGAACAACAACAACAACAAGTTTTTTTTCATATAGTTTATTTTCCCCTCCATCATAACATACCCACGCTGGGGGAGCCGCGTTGGGTATGTTTACAATTCAAGAAAGACTCTTGTCCAATCAGAGACCGCCATTTGCATCTGTCCTATTCGTTCCTGGCCGTTAGCTGTATTCTTGTCCAATCAGAAGTCGCCATTTCAGAGAGTTCCTTCTTCGGTCATGTTCATTCTGAACCGTTTATTCTAATCATCGTCGGCCAGGCCTGGATATTCTTCGGGCAGCATGTCCTGAAACAGTTGTTTGCGCATTCTGATCGCATTTTCCAGGGCCTCGGTGGGTGGTAAACCCATATCCTCTTCCAAGTGACGCTTGGTCTTCATGATGGACCTGTGCGTGGGGTCCCCTTTCATTTCAAGCGGTAGTAAGGTATACTGTTCATAGATCGCCATGGCTGTTTTCCTGATGCGGGGGCGCATTTGGGTGTACGTCTGTTGTAAATTATCCTCTCCGGCGTCCTCGATCGCTTCAGCGTGACTATTGATAGCTGCTGTCACAATACGATCCCAGAAGGTAGGTTCTGCCTCACTTTCCTGGGATGAAGGCTGATTCTCTGAGGTCAAGCTCTCCATATCAGTAGATAGACTGTCAGCCATGTTGGATTCGGTATCAGTCGATGCACTCTCATCAATCTCTGTATCAGTATCTGCCTCAACGGGCTCCTCGGCGTCTTCAGTCCCATGTATATTTTTCTGGTGTCGCATCATATCGTAATGTCTGGTGAACGTGCGTTCACACTCAGAACAAGTATAAGCCATGTTGACGGTTGAACGTCGACTGTGCGTGTTTTGGGAATACGCTCGCTTTTATAGACAGTAACGCTCATCAACGCTTAGCTCAACGCTTCAACGCCCCGGTGAATTAGCTCAGAAGCTCTGATTTCATGGAATTGACACCAATTCATCGAAATGCAGTGACGCCCGTCAACGCCCGTCGTTACGCCTTAACGCTCGTCTCAACGCTTTAGTGACATGCGTAAACCATGGCTCTCATCTCCACGGACACCAGGCGTATAATGAAGTTTTCACAGATGCATGTGTGTTTATATGCAAGAGCTCCGAGCTCGCGGGGCTCTTGGAGCTCCGGAGCTCATGGAACTCGGAGCTCCGGAGCTCCGACGTCACCACCGGGCGTTGACGGGCGTTGCTACAAGAGAACTCGGAGCTCCGGAGCTCCGGAGGTCACTTGTGGAAAATGACTTCGAACACAAATGACATGCGTAAACCATCGCTCTCATCTCCACGGACACCAGGCGTATAATGAAGCTTTCCAGACTTCTATCAGGTCCATGTCCAGAAGCTCTCATACGCCGCCATTTTGGAGCCGCCATGTTGGATCCGCCATTTTGGAACCGCCATCTTGGATATGTCCCATAATGCACCGGGTCAAAATACTCGCTTCTGATTGGACGAGAGCTCTGTGACGCATTTTAAATACTCGCTTCTGTTTGGTGTACGTCGCTAAAGGTGACCGGAACTGACCTTTGACCCCGGCGCGCGCGGTGTAAAGGTTTCCACCGCGTGCGGTGGAAACCTTTGCGCGCCGGGGTCAAAGGTCAGTTCCGGTCACCTTTAGCGACGTACACCAAACAGAAGCGAGTATTTAAAATGCGTCACAGAGCTCTCGTCCAATCAGAAGCGAGTATTTTGACCCGGTGCATTATGGGACATATCCAAGATGGCGGTTCCAAAATGGCGGATCCAACATGGCGGCTCCAAAATGGCGGCGTATGAGAGCTTCTGGACATGGACCTGATAGAAGTCTGGAAAGCTTCATTATACGCCTGGTGTCCGTGGAGATGAGAGCGATGGTTTACGCATGTCATTTGTGTTCGAAGTCATTTTCCACAAGTGACCTCCGGAGCTCCGGAGCTCCGAGTTCTCTTGTAGCAACGCCCGTCAACGCCCGGTGGTGGCGTCGGAGCTCCGGAGCTCCGAGTTCCATGAGCTCCGGAGCTCCAAGAGCCCCGCGAGCTCGGAGCTCTTGCATATAAACACACATGCATCTGTGAAAACTTCATTATACGCCTGGTGTCCGTGGAGATGAGAGCCATGGTTTACGCATGTCACTAAAGCGTTGAGACGAGCGTTAAGGCGTAACGACGGGCGTTGACGGGCGTCACTGCATTTCGATGAATTGGTGTCAATTCCATGAAATCAGAGCTTCTGAGCTAATTCACCGGGGCGTTGAAGCGTTGAGCTAAGCGTTGATGAGCGTTACTGTCTATAAAAGCGAGCGTATTCCCAAAACACGCACAGTCGACGTTCAACCGTCAACATGGCTTATACTTGTTCTGAGTGTGAACGCACGTTCACCAGACATTACGATATGATGCGACACGAGAAAAATATACATGGGACTGAAGACGCCGAGGAGCCCGTTGAGGCAGATACTGATACAGAGATTGATGAGAGTGCATCGACTGATACCGAATCCAACATGGCTGACAGTCTATCTACTGATATGGAGAGCTTGACCTCAGAGA